>PVLD010024435.1:0-25491 GCA_004027595.1 Dinomys branickii
GGACTTTTCCACGTCTCGCCCCGGCAGCCTGGTCCGCCCTACCACATCTCCCCCGGCATCTCAGAGAAATACGCCCAGTTTAAACTTCCCAGCTGAGGTCCCGGTATTCACGCTCGCCAAGTCTGTCTCGAGCTGGTGGTGTTTATCAAAGAGGCTCGCTCCCTTGCTGCTCACCTGGTCGCCATCTTCCCACTCTCTCGATACTTGTCTTTCTGAGCTTGGATTATTTCACTTAATGTTAGGCCCTGCAGATGAACCCATATTAGCACAAACGACCGAGTTTCATCTTTTTTGTCTGAATAGTGGTCTGTTGTACCTGTGCCCCACATTTGCTTAATTCATCAATCGTTGGCCTTTTACAGTGTTTCCACCTCTTGGATATTATGAATGGTGCTGCAATGAGCAATGGTATACAGTTGTCTCTTCGGAAAACTAATTCCTTTGCCTTTGGATATATAACCCCTAGTAGAATTGTTGCACAACACTGTAGTCCTATTTAATTTGTAGGAACTGCCTCCTTCATGCTTCTATACTGTTTTCCATAACAGCTCTACTGATTTGCCTTCCTACCAACAGTCTCAGATGCTTCTAGCTCCTCCACAGACCAGCCAGCACATTTTAGGCTTTTGGTAAGAGCAACTCATTCATTCTCAGATGAGATGAGATGGTATTGTAGGTTTGATTTGCTTTTCCCTGATGATTACTGATTTGGAGAATTTTTTTCATATTCTTGTTGGCCATGTATGTCTTCTGAGGAATGCCTATTGCCCATTTTTAAATCAGGTTGATTTGGACATTGAGTTTCTTCCATAATCTGGATACCAACTCCTTGTCTTACATCTAGTATGCAAAAGCTTTCTCTACTTGTTTTCCATTTCTTATTAGTACATGTTTTCACTGAGTAATGCTCACATGCATCATGGGGAATTTGTACCTGTACATGACACATCTTAATTCTCTTTTTTTTTTCTTGTCCTTCCCTACCTCCCTCCACTCATTCCTTCATTCTGTAGGTGTTTTTCCTCACTCTATTGACTCACTGTTTTCTCTGCTGTACAGAAGTTTTCAGTTTGATGTCAGCCATTCAGCTACTTTTGCTCTTGTTTCCTATGTTTTGGGGGTTTCATTTTTTTAAAATCTTTGTCCAGTCTCTGCTTTCTTTCAAGTTGTTTCCATTTCTTTTCTTTTCTTTTCCTTTTGGCACTGGAAACCAAACCCAGGACCTTCTGCTTGCCAGGCAGGCACTCGTGCCACTGAGCTATATCCCCAGACCCCAAGTTACTTCACAGCATCAGACTTACATTCAAGTCTTTATTTTGAGCTGATTTTTGTACCTAGGGAGAGATGCAAGTAGTTTCATTCTTCAGCTTTTGTGTTTCCAACTTTCTAAATACCGTTTATGGAAAAGAGTACCCTTCTCCCCTGTATGTGCTTAGCCCTTCTGTTGAAAATCAGTTCGTTATAGATATATGTATTTACTTTTAGGCTCCCTATTCTGTTCAACCCACCCTTGTGTTAGGACGACTTTTTAAATATGGGAACTCAAGTCTGAGGAAACAAAGTGATATGGTCAAGGTAATACTCTGTTGGGATCAAATTTAGGCCCATATAACTTTTAACTCTGGCGGTAGTTTATGGACAGTTCTGTCTTGTGCAGTTATTGTTTGATATATTTATCTTGTGCCTTCTGTTATCCAGGGGGCCCTATGAAGGCAGATGTCGTCTATACCTCATTTTGTGCTTACCTATGGCAGCAAAGAGAATATACTGATCAAAGAAGGAAAACATATATTTTTAGTTAAATGACAGTAAATGATTTAAAAAGCATAAAGTTAGCTTTTACACTTTTGTGTTTTCACACTTTGTTCTCCACAAGTACACAGAGAAAACAATGTGAACTCTTCCCCCTTTCTCTAACAAAACTACTGGAATTACAAGTCAGATGCATCGGACAATTGATATGAGATGCCTGAAGACGGGACTGGAGAGCCAGCATTTTTATATCACTGAGACAAGTTAGCTAACTCACTTGGAACTCTCCTTTCCCTCTCTCTCTCTCTCTCTCTCTCTCTCTCTCTCTCTCTCTCTCTCTCTCTCTCTCTCTCTCTTTCTTTTTCCTTCCTTCCTTCCTTCCTTCCTTCCTTTCTTTCTTTCTTTCTTTCTTTCTTCTTTCTTTCTTTCTTTCAACTCTATCCATCGGAAACAACAAAAGATGGGGGTAAAATAAGAATAAGTAGTCTCAACTCTCTTCACTCCTTTTGCCTAACATAGATCACGGAAATCTGGGCTGAGAGAATCTAGACCTACAGTTTCTTATTGATACTTAGTAGAAGGAAAAAAAATAGGCGAGAATAACTAAAACAGGAGTATTTGTCTGACTACTTCAGAGAATATACTGATCCAAGTTGTGGAAATGGCTGTGATCTCAGCACTGTGGGAGGCTGAAGCACAAAGATAGCAAGTTTGAGTCCAGGCTGGGCATCTCAGCAACTTAGACTTGTCAAGAAAAATAAAGAAGAAAAGAGGTGGGGAGGGTGTAACTCAGAGCAAAGGCACTGGGTTCATTCTAAAACATCATGCGTATGCGCACATACACACACGCGCACACACACACACACACACACACACACACACACACACACACAGTACATTGAACTGAAGCCTCTGAGAGCATTTTTTCAAATGCAAGTAGCTGGCTAAAATCAAGGGCGAGCCTTGGGATGCTGTGTCTGATACTCTCCATTTCCAATTACAAATGATTTTCACCTACTCATTAAAGTAATGCTTCTACACAATTCCTGTATTCAATTTGGTCCAATTAAACACGTGTTTATTGAGTGGCTCTGTTGGGCCAGACAGGGACAGAATGTTCAATGCTTAGTTCAATTACCTATGCATCGTGGGGAAAAAAACTGTTTCTTCTAGAAATCCTATAATTCAGATATGGGTTAGATTTCACTGCAATGGATCTAAATTGATGACACTTTATTTGTGAGGTTTGAGGGTGTAAATTTGAGAAACTTGTGCAAATCAGAGCCAGAAATAAAGAAATGGTTGACATTTCAGATAGGAAGAAGAAGCCCTTCCTCATTTGCCTTCTGGGGCTCTGTAAAAGTCTTAGCTTATTAACACTTTGTTTGATTTTATACAAAGGCACATTGTACCTTAGTGCAGCAGAAAATTAGAATAGAGAATCAAGAAAATAATCCAAGCGTTAATGTCACATTGTGCCAAAACCAACTTTTTTCATAGTTTCTTAAATACTGAATATAGGCTCACTGAAATCCCAGTGAGATGGTACCTATTAGGGCAACAGGATTTAATAGGCAGAACTGTCCAAGAAATCATAAGAAAAAGCCAGGAATTTTCCACTGTGTGTCTCTTTCACACAACTTAAAAGAAATCCCACCATTTAGCTAGATTTTGACTATGTACATTCACATCAACTAAAAATAGACCTATAGCTGGTTAACCGTTTTCTAGGAAAGTAACTAATACCTGGTAATGTGCTCTTTCAAAGCCCAGGATGCCGAAAGTCTGTAAAAACAGCATACTTTTGTAATATCTCTACTGTCAGGTCTTTTCTCGACCATTGTGTGCGATTGCTATGGAAATGTGCACATGGCTCCTTTGCACCCCCTCTCAGTAAGCACATGATCACCCACTCAGTCCTCCACAGGTTTGCTCCAAATGATGCCAGTCAAGGCATCCAATGGGACCCCGAGACTTCAGTGTATTATCCATTATCTGTTACACTTTCGGACCCAAATAACAAATACTATGCCTGGAGGTGCTGCCGTTTGTGACTGCTAGTTTCCCTGCATGACATATGCCAAGAGTGTCTCAGATGAGAAGTGATTGCACAGAACTGTGATTGGGAGATGACTTAGCAGAACCCGTGATGATGTCCTAATGGCCTCCCGCTGGGGAGAACAGGAGTAATTGTTTGTCAAGGGAGGGAACACATCTGTGAGAAGGCACCTTCTGCAAACCAAGCAGCCATGTGGAAAGCGAAAGCGAGAAACCACAGTGCAGGGAGAGGCAGGGAAATGCACAGGTTGAGCTGCACAGTAGCTAGAAGGGACAGGAGTGACGCAAGGGAGGGGCTGGGTGAGTACGACTGAAGTCGTGTGCTTTGGAAAACAACACAAACAATTACTTAAAAATAAAATGCCTGCTTGCTAAGGTTACTGGATTCTTCAGGCAACCTTGAATCTTAATGAAGATGTTAAACAGGGAAATGCTAGGGAAGGCGTCAGTGCACCAAACAGGAAGAGAGCTTGCATAATCATATATCTCTAGGAATGTTTTACAGCTCAGGAATTTCTTTCCCAAGGAGTCTCTTCAATGTATTTTCACATCCAGTGACTTCCTTTGTTCACTGCTTATCATCGTGAGCTGAGACAAAATCATACTGTTCTTAAAATCATACTTCTAAAATAAAGACGAAGGTACAGATTGACAAGCTTTAGAAACATCAATGTCATTTGGACAATTGAAGATACTCATACCCTGTGTGCCGCTGCATGCAGCACCCTCCATTTGATCAGAAATGAGGGAGGAAAAGTGAGCTAATTAATGCTGCAAAATGCTAATTCCCTCCACCTTTTATCTCATGTCTAAATTATGATTTTATCTCATTTCTGAGGAACTGAAATGCTCATGCCAGTGGAGTCTGTCATTATTAAAATATAAATCAATGCATAAAAGGATATTGGTCTCTGAAAAGGACTGTAAAAAAATTTAATGCCCTGTGCAAACAGCTGTGCTCCTGACCCAGTGGTTTTTTTTGCTTTCCTGACAAGCGACCAGCTATATCTATTTCAGTAGTTCTAATAGATCTGAGTATGACTCCAGCAACAGATTTTAAACTATGAAATTCTATAAAAGCATTGCTGTACTCACAGTAAAAGACAAGTAACCCTTCCTTGCACACATTCCAAACTTACAAATACAATCTGCTATTAAATATCAAGTGCAACTGGGTATTTTAGTCCAGGGTTTATAATGATGTTAAGGAATTTTTATATTAACATAAGGCTATGAAAACTTGGTAGGTTCTGGAAGTATACATTTAAAAAACAAAGGTGCAACATAGCTGGGCTGGGAACCACACAACTATACACATAGCACTGAGGTAGGCTGAGGCCAGAGAATCACAAGTTCAAATCGCACCTGGGCTGTTTAGCAAGACCCTATGTCAGAATAAAACACAAAGATGACAGAGTGAATCAAGTCTACTGATGCATATTATTCTAATGTTTCTATCAAGTGGGAGCATTATTTCTGTATGGTTAATTTTGAAATAGATACTCAGATTCAGTTGAATACTTAACTTGTTTTAGCCACTACAAATGGCAAAAAATATGCACAAATCAGCACCTGTGATAGAAAGGTGAACGCCATCTATTCATAAAGTAGGACCCCATAGCCTTAAGCATCCATATAAAACAGAACTCCCTTAAGGACTTGAAGAATCTAAAAGCATGCAAGAGACATCTAAAATGGTGTAGAAGGATAAACCCAAACACCCTTTTAAACATTAGCCAAAACATGTTTTGAAAGATCAGAAATAGGAAAATATGCCATCTGGGTGTTCACAAGTTGAAAGCCTTCCATTTGCCTCTCAGAACTAGCAATAGGTGCCCCCTCATAAGTCACACATTCATTTCCACTTTGGGCAGCTCCTAATCCAAATCAAGTTTGCACCTTGCTATTACACTAAGGACCTGGATGGATCACTGTGACAGATCCAATGGCCCCAGCTCCCATTACCTGAGAACTTTGTAGCCAGATTAATCTCACCAAAACATTGGTTTCAGCATGGGTTTCCACAGAACAATACCTTCAGTGATATAGTACTGCTCGTGGAATGAAGTTCAGATTCTGTAGGCTCACAGTATAACTGGTCCCAAATTACTTTCATAATTTTATTCTTTTATATAGTTTTCTGCACTGCGGAGATTCCTTACCAACTTGGAGAAATTTGGGAAAACAAACTTTTCAATTCTCCTAGCCTTGATGGCTCCCTTTTATGAACAGAGAGAAATTGCCTTAAATTGGACCTTGCTGTTTAAGTGTCCTGAGTGCTCACGCCTTTGTCTCTTCGCATGTTTTCAGCTACTGTATGGCTAGGTATGGAGTAAATGTAAGTGTTCTTCTGCCTCCCAGTGCCCATATCATTTCTTTGTAAAGTAGCTGTAGTTGGTAGACATCAATTGGTTCACATTTTTGTCATTATCTAATATGCTGAAAGAATAGAAATTCTGAACTTGGAATTGTGGTTATCTCCTGGAAGCGTGCAAATAGTGTCTCTGAAAAACAACTAAGCAGCCCCCTCCTCCTATCTTAAAAAGATCACCTGTTTTTGTAATCTAGGATTTGGTTCATTAGAAGCAGCCAAAATTTTTGGATAACTGTGAGAATTTAAATATCTTTGGAGATGGTTTACATCTCGCCCTCAGTTTATAAGATACAGCATGGTCTAGTTAGAAATGGTAAGACTTGCTATGATTTGAGACTGTGGAGAAATGATTTAAAAGTAACATTTTGATCTTAATCAGTCATTGCACTATCAATAAGATAAAAATATAGTGCAAATGAGTAGCTCAAAATAAAGTACAAACAAGGTCTTCATATTTGCCTTAAAAATAAATTAAAAACACATTCCTTTTAAATTATATTATCTACTTTATCTATGCAAAAATCTCACAAGTAGAATGAGGATTATTAGTCCCACTGAAATGAGAAAAATGAATGTAGAAAGCATTAAATTACTCATCAATGATCAGTATATGGTAAAGCCAGGGCTACAGAACCAAATATAAATGCACAGTCACAAACATTAAATAGATGAGTCACTTTAAAGACCATCACATGCAGGGAAAATTCTGGAGAGTGACTCAAATATTTGCACACTGCCTACAATGTGATAAAAGCTATGACTGACACCAGGGAGTCACCGGTACACACCACCCAATCCTGCATTCAGGTTATGTATAGACTCATGAAACAGACAAGTGAACAGGACACCACAGGGGGAAGTATTCACTGCTCCCGGTTGAAGCCTATGCTACACGGCCTAAAGTACCCATTGTATCTTAGAAAGTCACAAAGCCTTCATTGCGTTCAGTGTGTGTTTACTGAGCTCTTCCTCTGGGCCCGGCACGTTTCTGGTAGAACATATGCAATGGTAAAAAGAAAAGATAATGTAGACTTTTAAAAACACAGATGAGTGATAATAATTACCTTATAAATGCTTGGTGCAAAGCTACCACATAATGCAAATTCAAGTGAATTTTATGTCTTTTCACCTTTTTGCACAAAGATAGACGTTGCCAGGCTCTTCCTAGGTGAGGAGGTGCTGATGTTTGGTATCCTTCTTTACAGAGTTCTCCCAGGACTGTCAGCCTCCAGTGAAGGAGCCAGTATTAAAAATGTAAAAAATAAAAGAATAGAGAATAAAATAACCACAAATTCTCTGTGATGAATGTGATCATGATGTGTATCTAAAATATACCAACAAAATCTAATTAATAACAAGGAAGGTAATCACTGCTCCCACAGAGCCCGATCTTTGCTCTTTTATTTCAGCAGCTATCGTTTCTAATGTCTTTCCCCAATAGTGTCCTGTGTCTCATGAGCTTTTAGCAGTTCACCACAAAACTGGATCAATACTATATTTTTGGTAACTAATCCAAACCAAAAGCTTTCAAGTCCTGGCTTTAAGAGTTTTAAAAGGTAACAAGAGTGGACGTTCAGACACCCTATCATTTAATTACATAGGGAGCCCTACAAATGGAACATTGGCCCTCTCACCCTGTGGGATCCTGCTTCTTTTTGTCATTTAGTCCTGACATCCACACTGTCTGCCATCCAGAAAGCTTGACCAGCATCTGCAGCAGTTGTTGGGATACATGTTGCACATTTGCAAGACAGTGTTTATTTGAATTGGTGAAGGGACACGTCTGCTACAGATCAAACATGAGTACTATAGGCTCTTACCAGTTTGGGGAGGAAGAGGAGCACCAGGGACACTCCAACCTCAATGCTGTTGGGAGCAGCTGGAACTGGAAGTTGGTCATATGTGCGAGGGCAGGAAAGAGCCAGAGCACCTCAAGCAGACAGGCTACCTCAGTCTTGAGAAAAACACCCTGCCTGGACAATTTCAGTCATTAGTTGATAGGCAACATTGCCTCCCACGATACTAACTTTGAAAGGTTATAAATCAACACCTCTACTGCTGTAATGCAGTCCTCTTGCCCATCAAGTAAGAGGCCACTCCACCTGATCCCAGCTTTTGTCTCTTTTCTTTGTTTTCTAAATCCCCTCACTGTTTTTCCCTGGGGACCACCAAGAGACCACCAAGTCACTACACACTGCAGACAGACAGTGCCTTAACACATACATGTTCTTCTTTGAGCTTCCCTTCCCTCTGTAACCATGGGCATCTCAGGTCCTGACTCATCACCACCTCAAAGGTATGTGCATTATGAGAAAGCGACGTGACCCCACCTGCTTGCTCTTTTGGCTTCTGTGTAAAGTGTCCACTTGGCAACAGTATGGCTGTTACTTTGTGGTGATCTCAATGGCTCTTTGCACGTGAATATATCACGGTTAAATGTCAATCTAAGAGACATAAGGAGCATTAGCACTTATTAATAATGTCTAACTATAGTAACCAAAATCTCAAAGTAATTGCACATGAGAGACAGGCTTTGCAAGTAGATTTAACTTTTCATTAAAAAGAGGTGGCAACTTATACTATAACAACTTGGATGAATTCAAAGACATTATGTTAAGTGATGGAAAGTATTTTTTAAAAGTTACACACTGCATTATTCCATTTCTATATCATTCTTAAAATGACAAAACTACAAAGATGTAGAAAAGATCACTGGCTGTAGAGAATGAAATAGGAGCAGAAATGACCACAAATTTGTGGGTAATAGGACCGTTCTGCATCTTGATTATCATGGATGCTACATGAATCAATACATATTAAAATTTCATGGGATTTTATACCTAAGCAACAACAACTCCACAAGCTCATATAAAAACTGGTGGAAACTGAATAGGATCTGTAGCTTAATTAACAATATTATAGCAACATCAAGTGCCTGGCTTGATAATTTTACTCTTGCTGTCTAAGAATGTATGGTTGAAGAAAACTTGTGTGAGTGGTATGCACAACTCTCTCTGCTAAGTTTCAACCTATAAAAGTCTAAAATTATATCAAAATAAAGCTTTTCTAAGTAGGAAATAGTATCCTAACAAGAACCTCATGGTCAGTGACTAGGTATCTGCTGTCTTACTTTTCAAGGAAAAATATGGAGGCAACTACCAAGAACAGATTCAACTAGCAGAAATTGCAAGTGATTATCTTCTGGTTTTATCTACATAGCTGTGGGCCTGTTCTTTGAGATAGAACCATTGCTACAGTAGAATAATGTTACCATTTTTGCCTGCGATTGGGGTTTATATCGCCTAGCTCAGTTCCTATCCTTTGCTGTCAGACATAACATCCAGCGGGTTATTTACTAGATTCTCACACCTTGAATCCAAGGCCAGAACTCTGCCAGCTGTTCCTGCTTTAGTTCCCCATCTCTTGGCTCTGTTTCCTATCACCGTTTTATTTTTCTGCTGTTGTCTTCCACTGGAGCCAAAGAGAGCAAAGACAAGAGAGAATTTTGGAAGCTATTCTCTCAATCTTTTTTCCCCAACACCCAATTTGAGCCAAGTTTCCTTGGTTATTTCTCATAGATATGTGCTGCCCCTATTTCTTCATTTCCACCGCCACCACTCAGAATTCCGCAGCTAGTTAACCACCTATGGCTCATGTCTTTAGTTCTAATTGTGATTTTTTTAAAATATAATTCTATTGCTCAGAATGCACTTGCCTCCTAAACTAAAATCCTACCTGCCTTTTATATAAGACAGACTCTCAAAGAGATCTGCCCCTTGTCCACCTTTCCAGCTTAATATCTCTTACTTCTGCTTTGAAATATATGCTTCTGAAACAACTGCCTACAGGATCCAAAGGAAATTTTGTTGTTTTCTTTTATAAACTATCTCCTTTGTCCCGGTAATATTCTTTTTAAGATGTCTTCATGCTTCAGTATTCCTCCTCTTTTCCCAAACCTTGACACAGTCATGACATTCTCTTAACGTAAACCATGAGAACTAAGTGTCAACCAAGCATGGTGTTGAATAAAGGCAGAAATATCAAAAATTTGAGTCCAGTCTGGACAATTTACAGACTTAGCAAGAAGATCCTGTCTCAAAATTAAATAAATAAATAAGACTAAAAATGTAGCTCAGTTCAAAGGGCCTGAATTCAATCCCTAGAACCACTAATAAAAGACAAGAAAAAATTAAATAGCCCTCATTGCTTTGCATATCCTTCAAGGACTAAGCATGCATTTTGCTCCTGTGCCTTCCTCTTCTACTCTTGTGAACTTTGAATCTACACTGCAACTTGTTTGGTTTTTAATTTCTGTGAAGTATTTCTCAGCAACTGAATTGCTGAATAAATATGTGTATCATCTAATAAATATCTACATGTCTCTTTAAAGATATATATCTAACACTGATATAAATGAAGATTATATAATAAAGTTCTTAATATCTACCACACTCAAACTGAGGGGACTGGTTTACCTACTGCTTATATAACTAAAAGTATGGATAATTGATAAGACATATTACTTTTTACTTGTTAAAATGGAGTAAACTCTGCAGTTCTTTAGAGAAAAGAAATACTTTCAACATTTTATACAGTAAAAGTATTTTTATCAGAAAAATATATCAGTTACCTCTCTTAGATGTTCAGTGATTTGCATTTGTTTTGAGAAAGTCACTTTTGGCTCCAGCTCTCTCCTGCTACCAGGAAATGAAACACGATACACTAATAATTAATCAATAATATGTTGATATTGTATATGGGGATTAAGCCAGAGCCCTCATTCTCTTTCAGGACAATTTCAAGCCGCCAGCAATCAGCAGAGGCCTTCAAACTGGAGGGCAAGGCAAGCACACACTTGACAATGACAATCAGGCTACACCTACCAACCTCAGGATCAGAATTCAGAAAGGGCTTTCTAGGCCCCAAGGCTAGTAACGTACCCAGTCTTCAGTTAAATACCAATACCTTCATTCTGTCTCTGGGTCAACTATGAAGCATTCAGATTACTTAACCTTGAGATGCTTCTTTTGTAATAGAGACACTAACTTACCTTTTCCTTTATACTTGAGAGGAACATCTAATTAAAATAAAGATCCTTCCCCAACTTTAGATATAAATGCTTAATTCTTGCAGCTGACCATTTTATCACTTCTTGCTTCCTCATTATATAGAGAGTAAATATCAACTTCATAGAGGAGGAGAAACCATTATAGCTCTGATTAAAGTGACCCTAACCATCTGGTGTTGATTGCCTCCTTTGGGGAGAATGCATTGATAAATAATAATAGAAAGGCACAAAAGATGCTGTTTTAGTTGATCTTCTAAAAAAAAGCAACACTTAGAAGTAAAGCAATATAAAAAGTAATGAAAAAGTTTGTTCATCTTTTTTTTATTTTTCCACCTTGATGAAGCTTTCCGTTTACTCCAACTCTCCAATTCTACACCTGAAAAAAATGTGTAACTAGGAAGCTAAAGGGATTTTCTCTCTCTCCCTTGCCACCAGGTTAGTTGTTTTGAGCATGCTAATTCAGCACCCCATACTCATGGAGTCTGTGTACACTTTTCCTGAATTTACTGACACTGCACTCCAGGCCTGATCCCACATCTGGATAAGCAGTGTTCTCATTTAATACTAAATGTTCCTTTGCTTGAAAGTGCCCGCTGCACAAATTTTTGATCCTGCCTTCGAAGTTCTGGCCTCCTCTATATGTAACCGCCATGCCCACTGGGTATGTCTCAGAGGAAAAGGTCATCATCCATATTCTTCTGTTGTCAATCTATTCTGTGTCCTAGGAAGCAGACGAGTGTGGACTGTAGTCATGCAATCTTCATTTTCAGGTTTCTGGGAAGGTTTTAGCCAGCATAGAGTAGTCAGCTGAGACGGAGATAAGAAGAGAGGAAGTCATGGTACTTATCCCTGCGGTTTCTCCTCTTAGGTCCGCCCCCTCGCCCAAGGGTCACGGCATCTACTGAAACCTCACCACGTAGCCAAGTCTCCCAGCACAGCCTCCACTCTCACTCGTAGTTTCTCACGTACCGTACTCACACCTTTATAAATAACCCCTTTATTCTCTTCTTATCGAATCTTTCTTACACAGCAGACTTTTTTGTCTGGCCCCAGACTGATAGCAAAAAGAGTATATATATATATATATATAGTACTGGAAAAATAAAATGACAGGTTTACTTATCACTGTTTTACACCTCATCTTAACCTGATTTCCTAAATCATATTTATAGGTATTGCAAGCTTCAAGGTTGGAAACTTTCTTCTCTATGTGGCATACTATTCTCCTGATTAAAATGCTGTTTCAAAAAATACCTCTTAACATAAACGATAAACAATCATGTAAGTATCATGCCACATCTTATGACTACAAAGCATACAAAATTGTTTTACTTAGCTTTTTTGTGGTAATTTTGATCTTCTAAAACGTTAAAATGGGTGAGTGTTTTTAGGAGAAAGGTCTGATAAGTTACTTCCTAATTGAGCATATTCTTAATGAACGTGCTGATACTCTTCTTATAAATGTGCAATAATATTTAATAAAAATATTAATAACTGATTTGAATCAGTCTAATTAGGGAAGGACGTCTCCTTCTCAACTTTGAAAGCTGTATTTTAAAAGCTATCATGTAATCCCATGAAAAAATGACTTCATAATTGAGGGACTAATGTATCATTTTCAAAATATCAAAGCATGATTCTAATTTAAACAGAATAAGTACTATAAATGTTATTAATGAATGTGGAAATGAGTAAGATGGTAAAGCTGGTTCAGGGGAGATTTTGAAAAATTGAGACATGTGTCTTCAAGCAAAGCAATGCTGAAATGTATTTATGATGTCTACAGACTAAAATACAAAGCCCGTTAATGTCTTACAGATTACAGAAATATAAAATGTAACATTAAAGAGTAACTTTGCTATCAGAATCCCAAAATTAACATGTAAATGAGAATATAAATAATTATTGCCTCGATAGCTTAGTCAGTAGAGCATCAGACTTTTAATCTGAAGGTCCAGGGCTCATGTCCCTGTTCAGGCATTTACCCTCAGGCCAAGGAGAAGGCTCAGTGACACATCATCTACCTGGCAAGCACAAGGTCTTGAGTTTGACTTTCGTTACAAAAAAAAAAAAAAGAAACAATTATTAAGCAGCAAATAGGTATATACAGGTTCGTTCTCCCATGAAATGAAATAATTTTTGACTGACTGTAAAACAAGATCATTGGAAAGCTATCCAGGTGTGCTTTACTTACAAGTTTTGAATAATTAATGTTAACAAAAATATCAACACCCTATAAGACATGATGCTGGGTTGGATAATGTTATCAGTATACCTATGCTTTCCCAAAGTTTTTATTGATTAAAATAAAAGTGAAGCCAAAATCTTGAAGAAAAAAGTCATAGTACAATCTGTGTGGATACTTTATTAAAAATAACAAACTGAATTTCAGTGGGCTAGGATGTTCTTCTACTTGCCCGTCTAGCCAAAGGCAGAATGGGGAAGGTCCGTGAGTTTTCTTTTCATCTAACTTTATGAGGTTCTTTTATGTATACTGTCACAAATCACTAAATCACCAGAGTATGTACCTTTTCTTCCATCTTTGGTGACTGGAACCTTTCTCGTATAGGGCAAATTAAAATTTTAAAATATTTGTTCCACTACATGAAGATATTTCAAAGCACCCTTGATTTGGGGAATAGTTTTAATGTAAACTTGTCTTAAATTTTTCAAGTATGTTCTCTTTTTGAGTTTTTAAAAAGCACTTTTAACATGGTATGAAAAATCAGATTCTAAATACAGTTTTCCCTAGAAAGCAAAGATAACTAAATACGATAAAATGTAAACAACTAAAATTACATAGATGAAAATATAAGGACACATGCTACAGGAAATCAAAGTAATAGCTATAATAAATATTTACCATATGTCAAGAGCTGAGATAGGCCTATACCATACCATCTTACTTCTTCCACCTATTCATGTTTTAAGCCCTGGTTCCAGGTAACAAATCCAAACTTACACAGCTACAAGCTACCTCTGTCAATTCTTTAACTATGTCAAGATGCCTTAGTAATAAATGATATATTTCTTTATATTACAGCTATAAATTATAATGGTATTAATATAATGCCTATCAAATTATAAATATGCATAGATTCTGAAGTGTTACATACCCTAGGTATTCTCAGTTAAGAAAATAATGTCTCCATAAAATTGATATAGAATGAGTTGTATTTCATCACCATTAAAAACCAGCAATACTATCATCATAAGTTTCCTTTAAAAAAACTCATCAAAGTGTGACTGTAACAAGAATAACAAATTTGAAATACTGTCCTTTGCAAAAAAAAAAAAGAAACTCTTTGTTTCTTCCAAATTTTGATGTCAGAATCTAAAATGTTTTGCCTTCCTGCAAATGCTTTTTCTGCTTTCACCTGCTGTGAGAATTATTCCTATATTATAATTAGTTCAGATAAATGAATGGCAAGATTGCTCTTCAGATTTTACCTTTTAAAGCTCATTTACATGATGGCCTATGATGACATGGTTATTAACAGTTTGGGGGCAATTAATTAGGGTCGCTGGTAGAGTTGTTAGTATAAAATGAAACTAAAGAGTTATTTTAGTGAATCCTCCTGCTTGCAAGGCATGGCAGTAGTCATTAGTGCATGATCACTGAATGAACAGCATTGTTAATCTTCTCATGGTACTTTATCTGTCAGGTCCTATGCTTTTCGGTGGATTTTTTTTATTTGTTTCAAAGCATGATGTTTCGGTTTCCTTCCTTCAAACATATCCCTCTCACCTTTCATCTCCAACTCCCATGGCGCTGACTATGTCCTTGGGCTCCTTCTTCTTCAGAGGGCTATTTCCTTGCTCTCACTGTGGGCTGCATCCTACACAAAAATTACACAAGCATATCATAGGAAGATATTCCGCACTAGCTTTTGACAGTAGAGAAATGTCTTTCTAAAGTTTAAGATCTTTCTAGGGTTCTTCCACTTCCTTACACATTCTCCTGCCTCCTTTTGAGATACTCACCCAGCACTCCCAATATCAGTTCCGATTTCCTTCCCGGGCCGCAGTTCATTGTTCGCAGAGGGGACCCAAGAATATGATTCCCTGGAATGAGATGTGAGCGAAAGTGACACATGGCACTTCTAGGCTGACCCAAGAAAATCCTCAACCCCGTTTCTTCTGAGTCTCCGTCTCTGTCTCTGTCTCTGCCTCTCTCTGTCTCCCTCTCTCTCTCTCTGTCTCTGTGTCTGTCTGTCTCTCTGTCTCTGTCTCTGTCTTGTCTCTCTGTCTCTGACTCTCTTCTCTACCTACCACAGCACAGCACTTTTGGAAGAGAACAAAGAAGCCACCAGCCCACCAACCTGCCCAAAGCAGGACAGTTGTCCCAAAGTGCCACCCAGGTTCACAGAGAGCTTTATCTCAGATAGAAGTAAATTTTCTAGGATTATTTCACATTGTAGCAAGATTTAGCTTGGTCCACGACTAAGTCTTAGAGAGGTACTTAAAGTAAGAAGTGAAGAGAATGAGGCTTTGTTGGTGTATGTACTGAGAAATACTTTCAAGAGTCTATCTGTAGTAAGACATTCAGATTCAGATCTAAAACATGTAATAAGCATTGAGTTTCTATATCTCAGGTGATTTTGTCAACAGCAAGCAGCTATTGTTTGTGCCTTTCTCCTAGTCTTCATTTTCTGAGAGCTCTGAAAGCTAGAGTACCTCAGATGAGACAGTGATGGATTGGATATAAAGAACAAGCTAAGTGGCACTGCAGACTACAGCCACTCTGCGCCTCTTAACCTTCCTGTCCCACCTCTCCAGAGGTTTATGAATGAATAAATAATTTTCAATTAATTAATTACTTCATCAGTGAGCCTTCCAACAATCAATTCTGGCTAATTTTTCTTCCACTAAACTAAACAAAAAAGATACAGTCACAAATTACAGGTAGATGCTGTGTTGGAAAGTATTAAAGATCTAGGAAGGAGGAATGGGCTTCAAACAGAGCTTCCCTCTGGGAAAATGAAAATGATCGAATTCTTCCTTGCCTTCTATCAGTCTGCAGCATACAACTATGAAGTCTCTCATCAAAATAGAATCAGCAACATGCAGTCGCACACCGTCCATCACAGGTAGGATGATCTTTACTTCATGTATCTTTAATTCTCTTTTAAATTGTTAATAGGCTTTTTGTCACAGGCAACACAGAAAAAATTCTTTAAAAGGGACACTTCCACTTAGAAATGTTTGTCTTCTGGTGGGTCTAACCTGAGATGCAAAATATGCAAGCAAATTGTTTTTGCCCTAAAAAGTTTATATCATTTCATGATCCCTTCCTGGAGAGTCATGCCCTACTGATCGAGGCTACATTATACCATCCTTCCTGCACTATGTTTAAACCCAGCAGCTAAATACCACAGCATCTACTTAGTTCCAGTAGCTAAATACCACAGCAGCTGCTTAGTTCTACATTTAAAATATATATGCACCAAATATCTTTAATCCACAGCTGTCTCATGACATTCCCTAAAATCAAATATAGGTTGAAAATATTACACGTTAATTTATATTTTCTACTGCATACTGTTCAAATACCAACAGTAAATAAGGAAAACATTAATTCTTATAAAGTGATGATTTGTAAAATGAAAACTTTATTTTACAATGAAATTCATATTTAGATGCATAGTCAAAAATATATATGTTAGAAAATATGACATTGCCACCTCCCAAAGGTCAGTTCATAAAATCCCTCTCTATAAGCATTGCTATTCCAGTATATACACAAATATTTCTGTGCATTTATTTTACATGGAAATTATTTTAAATCATGAATTATTGACACAATATAGTTATACTTTATGCAGCATGTTTTCACTTGAGAAAAAATATTTATGTTTCTACTCCACCCAAATTGAACTTTCTTTCAATTCCCAGTCATGTTCTCCTCTTTTGAATTTCATCACTTTAATATTTGGCATTTCTGTGTTCTAAAAAGACCAGAATCATTTAAGATTTAATGAAGAGCTATTTACCTCCTAAATCTTCTTCCCTGGAGTAATGAAATAATTACCCTCCCATAATCATGAAAACGTGAAACTTGAATCTCAAATTGAGCTGTTGTAAGAAGGGTTAGTAATACTGCATAGGTGATCACCATGGTAACATTTGGAAATGGCTCTAAAGTCAAGCCAAGAGCATGGGATTTCTATTCCCACAAGAGGCCAGCTAGGGACTAGAGATGAACTCTTGCATTGTCTCAGGAAAATGACTGAAAGCTAACATTTACTGGGTCTCTCAACGGAGTATACACATCAACATTTTATATCATCCTCAGAGGAAGCTGGGTTTAAAATACAACAACAACATATTCTCAATAGTTTTAATTAAAATTGCTTTGTAACATTATATCACTATGATGTGTGTGAGTGAGTGCATATGTGTGTGTATGAAGTTGCAGTACATTCAAATAAGGCTTATCCCCAAGGAAAATTATGAAGATGCAGGGGAGGGAATTCACTACAGCTTTATTCACATAATGGAGATAATTAAATAATTAGATATTCTCTAAAATATCAGAACAAGTTAATTCATTTTTAACAGCGTGGATTAGGAAGGTGATTCCATAAATTCTAAGGAGAATATGATTTAGTTGGAATTGGAGTGCAATAATTAGTGTTACTCTGTCCCTGGTGTGTGTGTGTGTGTGTGTGTGTGTGTGTATGAAATAGATTTTATTTTATTTCAAGATATGCAGGAAACACAGACTTGAATTGAATGTGAGAAAAACAAGCTAACATAAATTCAAAATTAATATAGTGTATGTAGAATTTAGCCTCATAATCTTCAAATACATGTCATTACTTCTATTAGAATTACTTAAATGCCTCCAATAATAAGAGTTCACATAGTAAGCAGATAATTACTAATTATATTTAGCATGCTAAGTATTTCTATGTGGGCCGAGGATATAGTTCAGTGACTCAAGCACTTGCCTGGCAAACACAAGGTCTTGAGTTCGATTCCCAGTACCAAAAATATTTAAAATAATTATATAAATAAATAAGAACATGTTTGTATGCAATTGAGAGCTTTATAGGATTAGAAAACAGTTTATTAATCTAAGTAGATAAACATTGTGCTTATAGTTCTGCTTATCTAGCTAGAAATATAAGACAAATATTTTAACTATATGTAATAATTCATATATCTATGGTATAACGATATAGTAAATAAAAATTTATTTATATATTATGTGTCAATTTTTAATAAATATAATAAATAATTTCTATAGTTATTGCAAAGAAAAACTTCAACCCATTTCTCTAATTCATTTATGCACTCAACTGCTCAGCCAATAAATAATTATTCAGTGCCTACTGTCAATATTATGTAATATTGTATATAAAATTAATGAAAATGGATACAGTATTCTTGAACTTACAGCTCACCAACAAAAGCAATAATCAAATACGCACTCAAATAAATGAAAAGTCACAATTGCAAGTTTTGCATCAAGAAAAGTACATGGCCATGCATAAACCATTATAAGAAAATATGGGGGGTGGGAATATAGCTCAGTGGCACAAGCACCTGTCTACCAAGCAGAAGGTCTAGAATTCAATTCCCGGTGCTAAAAAAAAACATGATCTGATGAGGAACCCAAATGAAGTTTTCTGAGAACGGGAAAAAATGAACTATTGCTTGAATGGACTTTAAATGGCAAGGAACAGATAGGAGTGTGAAATGTTTTGGCCTCCATGTTGTGCTCTAAAATTTCTGGTCCTTACCAAAATGATATTGATTTACATATATTTTGCTACCAATGAAGCTGAACATTTCTATAGCTTTTTAGATGAGTTGAACCACATCAGTGATCTGATTATTTTCTCTAATAATATCATTTACTTACCTGGACCAATGTTTCTTTTGTAAGCTTAATAGCAATGCAGAAAAAAAAATAATATCTAGCAAAATTCTGTCTTGTTTATGGTTAATTGCAGATATTTGTTAATCACTTACTGGTACGGGTTCAGTTCTGTGCTTCCGAAAGAGCTGAAGTCCTGTTCCCTAGACCTTACCTGGGAATAAGGTCTGCTCTGGCTAATATCTAGACTTTCCTCAGAGCCCCATATACTCCTAGGTGGGCATTGGGGATGTGGTTTGATCCTGGGTGCAAGATACTTACCAGCTGGTTAATCTCCTGATGAGTTTATCACTAAATGTGATGTTGGGAGGTGAGCCCTGGTGGGAGGAGGTGGGTTACTAGGGACGTGTCCTGGAAAGGTCCATCTCCCTCCCTTTGCCCTTGACCTCTCCACTTCCCACCTCCCAACTATAAGCAAACCTTCTCTGTGGTGCCCCTTTGCTATGCTGCCCTGCCTTGGACTCAGCAGACTATGGACAGAAATCTCTACAAACCGTGAGCTAAAATAAACCCCTCCTCCTTTAAACAGCAGGTGTTGGGTGACTCAGAGATGAGAACGTGACTAAGATAGGGCCATTGCATGTATAATTTTTTGAGAGGAGTTTAAAATGGAGTAGTTGTCTCCTAGTCAATATGAATTACATCTGTAAGAAGACAGACATGTAAAGACAAAGAAATACACAGGAAGTACATTATGTGTCCACAAAAGCAGAAATCAAAATTATACAGCTGAAAAAGTCAAGGAAAGTCAAAGATTGCTGGCAAGCCACCAGAAACCAGGAAGAAATGAGGTTAAATTCCCCACCAGGTCTCAGAAGAGTATGGCACCCTACTTTTAGATTTGTACTCTTCAAAATCATGAGTTAATAAATTGCTCTGGTTGTAAAACACCTACTTTATGACACTATGTACCTTGTCATGAGTCTAAGGAGGTAATACACCTGCTAAAGGTCAAGCATTGTTCTAGGCATTCATTTGATTGGCTGATACTAAAAGAATTGTAGAGGGGCTGGGGATATAGCTCAGTGGAATAAGCGCTTGCCTAGCAAGCGCAGGGTCCTGAGTTCGATCCCCAGTACCGCAAAAAAAAAAAAAAAAAAGAATTGTAATGGCACAAAAAATATAGTCCTTAGGCAGATGTGCACAATAGTCCCTGCATTCTGGGAGGCTGAGACAGGAGGATGGCAAGTTTGAGCCCATCCTAAACAACTTCATAAGTTAATGAGATCTTGTCCCAAAGTAAAAAATAAAAATGGCTGGGGATATAGAACTGTGCCAAATGAACTAATAAAATATGTACATAAATAAAGGAGTGTGGTCCTTCCCGAAGCAAGTTTCTAATATACAGGTTTAAGAACTAACTTGAGAATAATGGTACAAGAAGGCATAAAATGCAGATGGGACGTGCATCTTAAACTCTATAAATAGAAATAACTCAAATGATGTCCTAAATATAAGTCAATATCCCTCTTGAGAAATGAGTAGAATTAAGAAGAATGTCTGACCACATCAACACCACGAAAATATCATGTACAATTAAAGAACTCCATATATCTCAGTGTGTAGGTGAAGGTGGAGTCAATTACAAATCCCCCTGCTTCTAGAGATTGAGGTCAAACGCTTTAGGTTATAGGAATGATGCTGCAGTAATTTAATTGCTAATTCCATTTTAACATATTACATTAAAATAATAGACTACAATGGAAACGGTGTGGGAGTAGACATAATAAAGTGTGGTAATTTATAATGCAAATAAAGGCAGTGAGTGGCCTATTCAGTGGGCCACATTCAGCTCTTGGAGAACACACAGGGGTCCTATTAACTTTAGAATCAGCTGTGTTCACTCATATAAATTGGATGGTTCTCTAAGAGGCTTTCTTTTCTGAATGAACTATTTGCTAGAAATTTGTATATTTTTACGTAAATCATATTTCATATAGATGAAAGACATATATGCCTATATGCAGGTATGTGTGCATAAGCTTGTCCTTGACAGTTTTTTTTTTTTACCAGTTATGTCTTAGAATCAGTGAGTTAGTTCAAATCTATTGATTAAAGATTGGCCATGCCATTTGATCCAGTCAGTGAGAGGTTAGGAGACGTGAATAGTGCTTGCTTGCTGAAGATTGCTCTTCCCTGTCATTAGGAAACTTATTACCATAAAAAGCCCATTCTAGACTACAGTGGATGATAAACCACGTAGAAAGCAAAGCCCAAACACCGGGTCCTACCTACCTCACCCAGTCCCAAGCTAAGCAGGCCAAGACCGTAGGAATGCCCTGCCAACCCACCACAGGGCAAGAAATCATGATTTCTTATTGTTTTAGAAACTTACTACGGAGTGTATTTTCTTATTTTTCAGAAACAAATACAGCCTTAAAATGACCAATTGTGATATTAACAGAATATCTACTATGCATTAGGTACCTTATTAGGGATTTTATGTGCTATTTCTACAGTTTCAACAGAAATATGATTATTTTTACCTTCCTTTGATTAATGAGAAATCTTGCTCAATCATAGCAAACTGAACAGACTTTAAACTAAGAGTCATGCAGCTCTTTCTATTTTGGCATGTTTTGTTTTTAAATCAAACTAGCCTTTCTGTGGTGTATTTATTCCTCTGTTAATAACAGTTTTGAAGAAGTTTCTTAGTTTCAGTAGTTACCATAACTATTAACTCACATTCACCTTTCTGTTTCTATCTACTGGTTCAATGAGTAAAATAAAGCATCTTTAACCTCAGGCAATTCATTCTTTTTCTCATAAGAACATTATGTTTGTAAATAGTAAGCAATTGATGCACAAAATGTTGGTCTAGAGCCAGAGATGTAGCCCACCTGGCAAATGAAAGGTCCTGAGTTCAATTCCCAGAATCAAAAAAATTTTAAAAAAGAAATATCTAACCCAAATGATATGTATAAAAATGGAGCATTTTCATAATTCAAGAAACTTTTTGTCTATCTCTGGTGATACAGTGTATAAAATAAAGTAAGTAAATTTTTGGGGATTTGCTCATGGGACTTATACCTTGGTATGATTAACAAATTATTCTAGATAATAAGAATAACAAACAAGTGTAAAGCATTTTCATAATTTTGGTCAATAGAAGTTAATACGAGGCATTCTATCATTAGTAACCAAAGCTTTCTTCTGAGAGCAGGATTAAGGGTGATTGACACATAATGACAGTAGGAAAGGAAGGAGAGAGAGAGAAGGAAAGAGAGAGGGTCAGATATTGTCTGAGAAGATATGCAAGCATATGTGTAGGAAAGAACAAAGAAAGGATGGCAAGAGACATGAAGATTTCTGATATTGTTCACCTGTCTGATTCTAGTTATTCCCAGATTATTCTAAGTGTTCAGGGCACTTTTACTTTCTCATCTGGTTACAATCAATTCCATTTTTTAATTTAGAGAACTCTGATTTATATTGCTGGTAAGGGATATGACCTTTAAAGATAACAGCACAGTAGAGGATGTTAAGTTTGAAGACTGCCTCACAATTTATTCAAGTCCTAAAGCCTGGGACCCATAAGTTTTACCTTATAATTCAAAGGGATATTGCAAACATTATTAAATTGAGGATCTTGAAGTAAGGACATTATCATGGATTTCCCAAATAGGCCCCAAAATTGATCACAGGTGATATTATGAGACAGAAAATGATAAATTTCCTAAAAATATATTACTCATGCTGGAATAAATATCTGAACCAACCTATATATTATAAAGAGATTGAATCAGGAATTTTAAACAGCTTCAAAAAAGCCCATAATCAAATGACTTTACTGGTGAATGCTACCAAATATTTAGGGAAAAATCCATGCCAGTTTTAAAAAAATTCCTTCAAGAAATTGAAGAGGCATACTTAATTTGAAGTCAATTTTATAAGGCTAACATTATTCAGTTTAACAAAGCCAGATGAAGAGGTCAAAATGTGAGCTAATATCCCTGATGAAATAGAGGCAAGAATCTCCAGCAAGAAAACTAGCAAACCAAATTCAATATTGTATTAAAAATGTCACACACCAGCACAACGTAGGATGTTCCTTGGATACAAGGTTGTCCGTAGGATGGTTTAAACTGTAAAAACCTTTCAATGCTCTACACCATATATAATAGTCAAGATCCCAGATATCCAGCAAAAGAACACAATATTAAAAGCTGCTAGAGAAATGAAACAGATCACCTATGAAGGAAAGCCCATCAGAGTCACAGCAGACTTCTCAACGGAAACCAGGAAATCAAGAAGAGCTTGGAGCGAGATATTACAGATTCTGAGACAAAACAACTTCCAACCCAGACTGATGTTTCCTGCAAAACTATCCCTCAAATTCAATGGAGAAATAAAATATTTCCACGACAAAGAACAACTGAAGAACTTCATGAGTGCCAAACCAGCATTGCAAACAGCACTAAAAGATATTCTAGACAGAGAAAAAAGGGACCACAATTCCAAGAACAACAATAGAAATAACTCCCTGAACAGAATAAGCAAGTAAACAGTCAGCAAAAGAAGAAAAACAAGTAAATAACATGACTAGAATAAGCCAACATATAACCATGATAACCGTTAATGTAAAAGGCCTCAACTCAAAAGTCAAAAGGAAAAGATTGGAAGAGTGGATTAAAGAACACAATCCAACGATATGCTGTATACAGGAAACACATTTTACTCAAAAGGAAATCCACATGTTGAAAGTTAAAGGTTGTAAAACAATTCTCCACGCAACAGGTCCCCAGAAAAAAGCAGGGGTAGCAATTATGTTTCCAAACAATGTAAACTTCAAACCAAAAACAATCAAAAGAGATAAAGAAGGCCATTACATACTAGTTAGGGGAAAGCTGCAACAATCCTAAACATTTATGCACCAAACCATGCAGCACCTAACTTTACAAGTCAAATCTTAACAGACGTAAAAAATGAAATAACTAATAACACTATTGTAATAGGGGACCTAAACAGCCCTCTGACACAAAGAGGCAGGTCAACCGGACAGAAACTCAGCAAAGAAATAAGAGACCTGAACCAAAAGTGTGAACAAATGGACTTAGTAGATGTATACAGAGTGTTCCACCCCACAACATCAGAATGCACATTTTTCTCAGCTGCACATGGGTCTTTCTCCAAAATACACCGCATTCTAGCCCATAGAGCATATCTACCTAAATGCAAAAGAATTCAAATTATCCCATGCATATTATCGGAACACAATGCAATAAAATTGGAAATTAATGACAAAGAGAACTCCAAAAACCACATAAACACTTGGAAATTAGACAACAACCTCCTGAATAACCAATGGGTCACACAAGAAGTTAAAGAAGAAATTAAAAATTAACTACACATAAATGAAAACGCAAGTACAACCTACCGGAATCTGTGGGATGCAATGAAAGCAGTCCTCAGAGGGAAATTTATAGCAATGAAATAATATACAAAGAAAATAGAAAGAGAGCAAATAAATAACCTAATGATACACCTCAAACTCTTAGAAAAAGAGCAACAAGCCAAACCAAGAGCCCAAAGAAGGGAGGAGATTATAAAACTCAGGGAAGAAATTACTGCAATTGAGATGAAGAAAACCCTACAAAAAATTAGTGAATCAAAGAGTTGGTTCTTCGAAAGAATAAATAAAATTGATAAACCCCTAGCCAACCTTATCAAAAAAAGAAGGGAAAGATCCCAAATTCATGCAATAAGGAATGAAAAGGATGAAGTCACTACAGATCCAAAAGAAATCCAAAAGATCATTAATACCTACTTTGAAAATCTGTATTACCATAGGATAGAAAATACACAAGTGGACAGATTCCTAGAAAGGTACAAATTGCCAAAATTCAATCAGGAAGACGTAAAAATCCTGAACAACCCAATATCAATTAATGAGATTGAAAACGTCGTTAAAAACTTACCAACAAAGAAAAGCCCAGACCCTGATGGATTCACAGCAGAATTCTATAAAACATTTAGAGAAGATCTAATGCCAACACTCCTCAAACTCTTCAATGAAATCGAAAAGGAAGCAACTCTCCCCAACACATTTCTGGAGGCACGTATTATACTTATACCAAAACCACAGAGAGACCCAACCAAGAAAGAGAGCTACAGGCCAATTTCTCTAATGAACATAGATGCAAAGATACTCAACAAAATACTGGCAAATAGATTACAGCGAATCATAAGGAAAATTATACACCACGACCAGGTAGGATTCATTCCAGGAATGCAGGGATGGTTCAATATTCGCAAATCAATTAATGTAATACACTATATTAATACAGTCAAAGACAAAAACCACATGATCATCTCAATACATGCAGAGAAGGCTTTCGATAAAGTCCAACATAC
>PVLD010024436.1:0-25484 GCA_004027595.1 Dinomys branickii
GACTTTCCCACGTCTCGCCCCGGCAGCCTGGTCCGCCCTACCACATCTCCCCCGGCATCTCAGAGAAATACGCCCAGTTTAAACTTCCCAGCCGAGGTTCCGGCATGCACGCTCACCAAGTCTGTCTCGAGCTGGTGGTGTTTAATAAGGAGGTTCGCTCCCTTGCTGCTCACCCGGTCGCCATCTTCCCCGGATCCTCCGGGATTTCCTGGAATTTAGAAGAGAAATGTATGTGCCTCTGTCACCAAAGCATGGATTGGTGACACCTTGTCACTGAGGCAGAGATGTTGTACCATCCTGCATTTTCCTAATCAGTATATTCACAAAATATGCAACACACCTCTTTATTTCCATGGTAAAAGCAGCTAGTCTATTAGACTTCATTCTTAGTCCTCCGCTAGTTCTAGTTTGGTTCTGTTGAAGGGGGAATAACCTTTCCAGGTGGTTGCTTTCCTTTTTTATTTTTATTCATTTTAAAGAGAATAGTTAAAAAAAAAAGAATAATAGCAACACACCAACATCACAGACATAAACCAAACAGCAAGAACATTAAAAGTGATACAGGATTTCAAAACAGTGGTAATTATATTACATATTGTTATATTCAAATATGTTGCTCAGAATACCAGATGTAAAAATGGAAGATTATTCAAAACATTAAACAGAATAAAAAATTATTGAATAGAATATTAGAGATAATGGGGAATTTCACTAGGAAAGATGGTAGGAATTCACCAACAGTTGTTCCATTGGATATTGTTGTCTTCAAATCAGTTGCTCAGATTACTAGATATAAGTGTGCAAAATTGGTCAAAATATACAAAATTTTAAGCATTAACTCTCCCTTTCAATACACCATCAGACATCAGCAGTACAGTTATCCCAGCTCTCTCTCTCTCTCTCTCTCTCTCTATATATATATATATATATATATATTTCCTTCCTTCTTTCTTTTTTCTACTTTCCCTCATCCCAGTTGTCCCTTTCTTTGAGCAATTTCTTTCCCTTTCATATTATCCATTGTACATTTTGAGTTTTACTTACTCTTTCAGATTTCTACACCAGGGAGACAATATGATGTTTACAAATGTGGATCCAGTTTATTTCAGTTATGAGTATGGTCTCTAGTTGCATGAATTTACCTACAAACTCCTCACATTTATCTCTTTTTATACCTGAATAATAATCCATCGTATAAGAATACCACATCTTTTTTATCCATTCCTCATTTGATGGGCATTTGGGTTGTTTCCAAGATTTAGCTATACCAAACTGTGCTTCTATAAAAACAGATGCACATATATCACTGTAGCATGATGTTTTTAATTCTGCTGGAAAAATACCCAGAAGGGAAATAGCTGGGTTAAGTGAGACTTATAATCCTAGCTTTGTGAGGAATCTTCAAACTGATTTCCACAGTGGTTTCATCAATAAACACTCCCATCAACAGTGGAGTAGGGTTCCTTTATCTCCATAGCCTCTCCAGCATTTGTTATGGGTTGATTTCTTAATGATAGCCATTCTTTCTAGGGTGAGATGGAATCTCAGTCTTGTTTTAATTTGCATTTTTCAAATGACTAATGATGTTGGAATTTTTTTCATGTGTTTATTTACCATTAGTATTTCTGCATCTGAGAAGTGTGTATTCATCTCAGGTGCCCATTTTTGGATTGGGTCTTTGAATTTTGCAGACGTGATTTTCTTTAAATCTTTATTCTAGAGAGAAATCCTTTGTGTGAGGCTAAAATTTTTTCCCAATTTGTGGGTTTTCTTTTTACTCTGTTGGTGATTTCTTTTGATGTGCAAATACTTCTTAATAAGATGAGTTCCCAGTTTTCTGTAGTATTTCCCATGCAGTTTGGTTTTTGTTCATGAACTGTGTGCTTACCCCTATGTCTTCAAGATTTTTACCTACTTTCTCTTCTAATAGATTTGGTCTTTCTGTTTTAATATTTAGATCTTTAGTTTAATATTTTGATCTTTAGTTTAATACTTTAACTTTAGTTTAGTGCATGGTGAAAGACATGGGTATAATTTTAGTCTTCAGCATGTGGAAAGCCAGTTTTTCTAGCACCATTTATTAAAGAGGCTATCTTTCTTCCAGTGAACATGTTTGGCCCCTTTGTCAAACATAAGGTGGCTAAGTGTGTTTGTAGCTGTATCTGCATCTTCTAATCTGTTACACTGATCTTCAGGTCTGTTTTTTGCCAATACCATGCAGATTTTATCACTGTAGGTTTGTAGTATAATTTTAAGTCAAGAAATGTGATGCCTCCTGCCTTTCCTTTGTTTCCCAGGATTGCTTTTGCTATTCTAGGCCTTTTCTGGTTCCAGATGAATTTTAGGAATGTTTTCTCTATATCTGTGAGGTATACTAATGGTATTTTAAGTGGAGTTGCTTTGAATCTGTATAATAATTTTGGGAACATGGTCATTTTCACTATCTTAGTTCTTCCTATCCATGAGCAAGGGAGATCTTTCCATTTTCTGATATCCTGTTCAATGTCTTTTTTCAGAGCACTATAGTTTTCACTGTATAGATCTTTTACTTTTTTTGTTATACTGATTCCTAAATATTTCATCTTTTTAGATGCTATTGTGAAAGTCAGGAATTGTGATGTCTCCAGGCTTGATCATTTTTGCTTAGGATTGCTTTGATTATTCTAGGTCTTTTATATTTCCATATGAATTTTAGGAGTATTTTTAGTTCTGTGAAGAATGTCATTGTTATTTTTAAAGAGGATTTCTCCATTACATGGCCATTTTGTTAATATTTTCCCAATCCTTAAACATGGGAGATCTTTCCATCTTGTAGTCTTCCATTTTTTTCTTTAGCATTCTGAAATTTTTCATTATAGAGATCTACCTCCTTGGTTAGATTGATTCCTAGATATTTTTCTGAGGCTATAATGCATGGAATTGTTTTCCTGGTTTCTTTCTTATCTAGTCTATTACTGTTGCACTGTAAGATTATTGGTTTTTTAATGTTGATTTTGTATCCTACTGAACTTCCAAATTCATTTACCATATTTGAACTGCTTTAGGTATAGTTATTAAGCTCTTCTAAGTATAGGTTATATCATTTACAAATGAAGACAATTAGGCTTCCTTTTATTTGTATGTTTTTTATTTTTTTGGTCTTACCTAATTCTTCTAGCTAAAGTTTCAAGAATTATATTGGATAACAGTGGCAAGAATGTTGCACGTTGTTGATTTTAGAGGAAATTCTTTCAGGTTTCCTCTGTTCAGAATGACGTGAGCTGTGGGCTTATTATATACAGCCTTTGTTATATTTAGGAACAATCTTTTAATAATCAGTCTTTAGGGCTTCTATCATGAAGAGATATTGAAAATTCTTTAAGGTTTTCTTTGTATTTTATCTAATCTTTCATAGAACCAACTCTTTAATTCAATTATTCTTTGTATTGTTTCACTGAATTGCTTTCTGCTCATATTTGCTCTTCTTTTTCTAGAACATTATGATTTAACATCAGGTTATTTATTTGAGCCACTGTTTTTCTGATGTGGGAATTTACTACTGTAAATTTTCCTCATAAGAGTGTTTTTGTTGCATCCCATAAGTTCTGGTAGGTGTTATTGACATTATCATTTAATTGTAGAAACTGTCTAATTTCCCTATGACCCATAGGTTGTACAGCAAGCTATTACTTAATATCCATGCATTTATGCAGTTTTGTGGTTTCTTCTGCCTTTTGTTGCCAATTTCATTACTCTATGATCTGATAATATGCATGAGATAATTTCAATTTAGTTTTGCATTTATGTAAGCATGTTCTGTGTGATCTTATGTATGTGTTCTATTTTGGAGAAAATCCTGTATGCTGCTGAGAAGAATGTGTATTCTGTTTCTTTTCGGTGGAACACTCTGTAGATATCTAGGAGGCAGTGTAGTGGGTAAAATCCACATGACCTTATTTTTCTAATGAAAATATGCACTTTTGCATAACTATAGCTGTCTGTGAGTTTCAGTAACTGCGCTTGGAGAATACAGGAAACAATCTCTGTAATCACTCACTTGGTACAATAAACAGCAAAGTGTGTGTATTTTTGTCAAAATGTAATTGGATGAATTTTATCCATATTATGTGCTCTGTTATATTTTTGTGTATTTATAACTTTTTATTACATACTTTCTTTTGATTTTTCTTTTAGAATTAGCCCAGTTTTGTACAATATTGCATAAAAATCTGCGTTTGTAACTTTGTGAGAAGGTTGAAAGTAAGTCAACAGGTGATTCAGCTACTAATGATGACTTGGATAATGTAAGCCAAAGGGGTTAGCAAAATATGACAGATAGAGAAGTACAGAATAAAGACTTTGATGCAGATGAGGAAGAAAACAGTGATGTAAATAAATATTTGACTCGTCAAAATGGGCAGGTACAGCTGAACGATCCATTAGAACTAAGTTACAAAATGTTATTAGGTTCTTGCTGGGGCTGTTCACATTTGGATGGAACGCCAGCACTGTGGGCCAGTGTTGGAAATTGTTTATAACTGGTGATATGCTACAAGATGTTTTGAAATACACTAATGAATTAAATACAAGTAAAACATTCTATGTGCATCAATAGTAATAATCAAAAATATATTTATTATGTCTTTTCTAAGCTCCTTTATTTTTTAAAATCTCTACCTAGTCTAGATTCACTATCTTCTTTATTATTGTCATCATCTCCTTAATTATCTGTAAAATTATTTCTGTTCTGATTTTGTCAAGAGACATTCATCTATTTTGTTACTTCCACTGTTACCATTTTGGAAGATTCAGCTGGATGGCTTTTGGTTTCTTGCACCTCAGTGCCCTCTGGACTTGCTTTGGGCAAGTTGAAGATACTGCCTTGCATCTTGCTTCCATGTTATATCATTTTCTATTTTATTATTTATTTGCTTTCTGTATTGAGGCTTGTAAACTATGTATGGTAGGTAGCTTTATTATTAGTGTTGAGACAATTTTATGTAATGATTATTTTCAGAGACGTCTTCTAAGGATAGCTGGTTTTGGCCTTTAAGTATGTCCCAGGATGTTTATTAGGAATGAAAGGTGACAACCTGTTTGGCCCAGCACCCAGTTCTTTGGTCATGGACTGTAGTGTTTATGATCCCCACACAACCTAGGTACTGGCATACAGAGAACACAAATTGATAACCACAACTGTGCCACCCAGATAAAGTAGTGCAGTCTGTAATAAAAATCTCACCAAACACAAACTGGAAAATGACAAACTGTAATAACTAGTACTTTGTTACTTAAACCATGAGTATAAAATTCATAGTTATGTAACAATATCTAAAATAAATTAGAAAATTATATAAAATAAATATATACTTAATAGAATAATTTTACTCCCTTCACCACAAAGTAGTATATAGTCATAGTGAGATACAGTTAACTACCTACAGATTCCTAAGGGTAAATGGTAGATATAGAAGCATGAAGACAAAAGAGAAAAGGAATAGTTCATGAAAAATGAATCAATGAAAGATGAAAAGGATGAGATTAGATTGATTTTAAATGGTCTGCTAAGGAATAAATAGATGTTAGTGGTATTACATAACAATAACAGAGAAGAACAACTAGGAAAAGGTTAAATAATAGAGAGTGGCAATCAAACTAGAGGAAAAAAAATAAGAAAAATACTAAGGGAACAAGTTGAAAGAGATGAGAAAAGAAGGGGGAGAGAAGGTAAGAAGGGCCTATTCAACAAACAAAACAAAGTAACATTAAGAGAGATGGGAACAAAAAAGGATAGTAAAACTCCGACTTCCACAGAAAGAAAAAAAATCAGAAATGTACCAACAGAGGAGGAAAAAAAAGTATTAAATAAATGAGGAAGAAGCAAAAAAGAGAAAAGTTTCTATTTTCAGAAGAGTGTTTTCTTCTGGGGCCAGTAGTCTTTAATCTTACTAGACACATTCCTCTTGGCCTTTCTGTATGGTGTCAGTTATGTGGAGGTTACTCACCTCCAAAGGACCTCTCTCTGGAATCCCGTTTATAGCAGCTGCAGAAGGGAAGATATGGGTCTTCGTTCTGATGGTCCTTTTGTGAATTCCTGCTAGTTGGGAACTGGCACTCATTACCGCGTGTATAGTCTGGTGCTCATGGGACTGGCTCCTGACAATTAGGTAGACTTGTATCAGTTCAGGGTGCATAGAGGAGAACCAGATCTGTCTAAGACTCATGTGGGAAGATCCTGCAGGCCCAGTGAGGTTGCAGATTCTGGGTGGTTTCTCACAGGCATCCAGAATACAGGGTAGAACAGACAGACACTTAACCCTTTCTGTTTACACAGGCAAGGACCACCTTTTGTTTTAAGCAGGGAGGCACTGCGTCAGGACTCTTGCAGAATGCAAGTGCAGGTTCTGATGAGTGCAGAGTGGAGGCAGTGTGCCTGGTGGTGAATGGACACTGCCACTGCCATGGCAAGCAGAAACACCAAAACAACACCTAAGATTTGGAGGTAGATTTATTTACATCGACGGACACTGATTAGGATCATTTCCAGAATATCAGGCCCTGATCTCTGGTGGTCTAGGGGTTATAGGGGTAAGCAAGCAGAATGGCTTGTCAGTTGGGGATTGGTTTATACAATGTGCATCACAGTGACCAGCTACACACATCACAGCAACCAGCCATTTCTAAGAGACAGGAGCACTTGGAACTGAAACAGAAACTGTTACCTGGGCAATTAATAAACTGAAATATACTGTCTGGGGGGCACATTTTCTTTTACACCACAGTCCAGGTATAGCAGTCAGAGATTCACATTGGCTTGAAACACCCCATGGAAACCCAGATTGTCTGGGGCCTGGTGCTAGACATTAGTCTCTGGCAGATCTAGGATTGGAGCAGGACAGTAAGAGCTGGGTGTAGGCTCAAGCAAGTCCAGGGTAGGGGGCCTGAGTGCAGATTCAAACTAGACAAGTGTTAGCTCTGTGCGCCAAATGAATGTCCCGGTGGGGACTCAGGTGTGCCCAGCATCCAATACTGAAGACTTCTGACATAGGCAAGGATTGCTTATTTATCCTCTCGGGGTCTAAGATCAGGCAGGTGGGGGAGGACTGTTCCCCATCCCTGATCACTAGCTGCTGGTGCAAAATGTGGCCAGGCTGCAGTCTCCTCTGTTTGGAATGGGGGCAGTGAGATGAAAGGATCTGTATACCCCAAGTCTGTCCTGTGTATCTAGACTGCTGCATTACTAAGGCTCCTCAAGCTGTTTGGGAATTTCTCAAAATGTTTTTCCCATGATGCAGGATGGTGGACCTCCAGTAGGCCAGTCCTGTCAGACTGCTTCCTCTATTTTCAGTTCCTTTGCATATATATATATATATATATATATATATATATATAAATCTACAAGGCTCTTCTTTCAAATTTATTGTTTGTGTTACATGTATGTCACTCCCTCACTTGCAACTACCTGTGTTTTTACTTGATCTCTGAGTCTCTCAGATGTGATTCCTCTTCTCTTCAGTGATGTTGAATTTCTGTTTCTTCCATTCTGATATCTTCTTCCATATGAAAGAAGTTAAGTTAGTGTAATAGTAAATGATATCTGTGTAACTCTTATCCCAGCGTACCCAGAGAAGAGAAATAATGTACCTGACTTTGAAAATTTGGCAAGAATCAGTTATGCCTACTTGGGGGTCAGGTCTTCCCCTTCTCCCGTGAAAGAGAGCCTCATTCTGAGAAGGCCTCCTCCTCTTGAGTCTACATGCTACAAGTTTTCTCCATGGAAGTTCTCCAGGAGGGCATGCCCTCTTTTATTCAGGTTTGTATGTGACTGGGGAAAAAGTCTGCTGAGAGTGAGGGCAGAGCATTATGGGCTTATGTATATGTTAGGCACATTCTCCTATTAGTCTTTGTTGGTAATAAAATGATATTCATTACTACTATTCACCTTGCTCTGCTATCCTTCTGCCTTTTTCTTGCAACCAGAGCAGAGAGGTTTGTCTTATTGAAAATATCTGCACATGGGCTGGGGATATAGCTCAGTGGACTAAGTGTCTGCCTGATAAGTACAAGGTCCTGAGTTCAATCCCTGGTACCACCAAAAAAAGAAAATACCTACACTTACTAATGCTTGACATGTTTATGTATTTATGCTTCTCCCTAATAGGACACAAGATCCAAGAAAAACACTTATTTTGTTCTCTGCTATATCCACAGTGCTCAGGATTTACACAAGGTAGGCTCTTAAGAAATATTTGTCAAATATAGACATCAATTATTATGCCAGAATAGATGAGGGTGGGGACCTAGAGCTGACTGCATCTCCCCGTGTCACCTCCATGTAACTGTGGATTGTTAATTTCCTCTCTGTTCATTCTTAAGAGCACTCTAGTGGTGTTTACTTTTCCTGCCCCCAGGGTCTTATTTTCTAATTGAGTTCTGATAGATGAGAAGAAAAAAGTGTGTTTGACAGATGTTCATCTCAGCCCTTAGATACTGAGTATTTTTATTGCATTTTGGGTTTTATCTAGTTTTTCGTGACATAAATTTGTGAATAAATGCTAGGTGGTTATGTGGATGTTATTCTCATCATTATGAAGTTGAGAATGGTACATAAATTATTTGATTTGGACAAGAAATTTTGCTCTTGTTAGGGCCAATAAGCAGCCAAATTTTCATATTGATAAGTTTGGCTTTAGATTACATTGTGCCTTGCTTTTAAATGTTCTCTTGAAACTATTTTCCAGACTCAGATTTTTTTATGATTTCTATATTTAGGCATATATAAAGTTGACCATGTGTGTGTGAATTCTTGGGTACTTTTATCTTTTCTATGTACCAGGCCTATGTAGATAATGCTAGAGTTTTGAGTTAGGAGTGTTTTTTTAAGATTTTAAATGTAAAAGAACAAAAACATATTAACAGACAGCCACTTACAAAGTAGCACAAGAATAGTGCAATCAAAACAGAATTACAGACAAGATGACAGGGAATTAACAATGGTTGTTGCATTACCTATTGGTAACTTCAAAGTGTATACTCAGGAAAACAAATATAGACATGCAATATTGGTCAAACAACTAATCATTAACTGTTCCTTACAATAAAGTGACATAAGTCAGTAGTACAACCATGTTAGCCATCCTGCACATACATATATACATACATAGTTATCCCTTTCTTACTTTTCTCCTTCTCATCCCATTTGCTCTTTACTTTTGAGCAATTTCCTTTCATACCGCCTAATTTATATTCACGCTTTTAGGTTCTTATACTAGTGATACAGTACGTTGCTTGCACATGCACATCTGATTTATTTCACTTATGAGTATGGTCTCTAATTGCGACCGTTTACCTATAAAGGCCTCAAGTTTGTCTTTCTTTATAGTTGGGTAATATTCCATTATATAAAAATGCCACAGTTTTTTTATCCAGTCCTCAGTGGATGGACATTTGGGTTGCTTCCATTATTTAGCTATTACAAATTGTGTTGCTATAAACATGGGTACACATATATTGCTGTGATATGATGTTTTCAGATCTTCTGGGAAAATACCCAGAAGGGGAATAGCTGGGTTGAATGGGACCTCTAGACCTAGTTTGCTGAGGAATCTCCAAACTGATCTCCACAGTGGTTTCACTAGTCTGCCTTCCCACCAGCAGTGGAAGAGTTCCTATTTTTCCACAGCCTCGCCAGCGTTTGTTACTCGCTGAGTTCTTAATGATAGCCATTGTTTCTTGGGTGAGATGGAATCTCAGTGTTGTTTTACTTTTCATTTCTTGAATGACTAATGATGTTGAACATTTTCTCATATATTTATTTGCCATTAGTATTTCTTTATCAGAGAGGCATGTGTTCATCTCAGATCCCCTTTTTTTGATTGAATCTTTGAATTGGGGAGGCTGATGTTTTTAAATTCTGTATATATTCTAGAGAGAATTTCTTTGTCCAAAGAACAGCCATCTAAATTTTTTCCCAATTTGTGGGTTTTCTTCTTACTCTGCTGGTGATTTCTTTGGATGTGCAAAAACTTTTCAGTAAGATGAGATTCCAGTTGTTGATTTTTTTCAAATATTTCCCATGCAGTTTGGTTTTTGTTCAAAAACTCTCTGACTACCCCTGTATCTTCAAGATTTTTACCTACTTTCTCTTCCAGTAGATTTTGTGTTTCTGTTTTAGTATTGAGATCTGTGATCCATTTGACTTGAGTTAGGTGCATGGTGATAGACATGGGTCTATTTTCAGTCTTGAGCATATGGCAAGCCAGTTCTTCCAGTACCATTTATTGAAGAGTCTATCTTTCTTCCGGTGATCTTGTTTGGCCCTTTTGTCAAAGATCAGGTGGCTGAGTGTGTTTGAGGTTGTGGCTGTTTCTTTCAGTCTGTTCCATTGATCCTCAAGTCTGTTGTTTAGCCAGTACCATGTTGATTTTATCACAGTAGCTTTGTAATATAATTTCAGGTTAGGGTTTGTGATGCCATCGGACTTATCTTTGTTTCCCAGGATTGCTTTTGCTATTCTTGGTCTCTTCTGGTTCCAGATGAGTTTCAGGAATGTTTTCTCTAGATCTGTGAGGTAGTCTAATGGTATTTTAAGTGAAATTGCATTGAATCTGTACAACAATTTAGGAATTATGGCCATTTCACGATGTTGATTCTTCCTATCCATGAACAAGGAATATTTTTCCACTTACTGAAATCCTCTTCAATCTCTTTCTTCTGAGCACTATAGTTTTCATTGTATAGATCTTTTACTTCTTTTGTTACATTGATTCCTCAATATTTCAATTTTTTGGATGGTGTTGTAAAATGTGTGATTTCCTGAATTTCACTTCTTCCTTTCCTATCCTTATTCCTTTTATTTCTTGCTCTTCTCTAATTACTCTAGCTAATGCTTCCAGAACTATGTTGAATGGGAGTGGTGACCATAGACATCTTTGTCTTGTTCCTGATTTTAAAGTGTAAGGTTTTAGTTTCTGTCCATTTATTATGATATTGGCTGTTGGTTTTTCATAGATGGCTTTATTCAGGTTGAGGTAAAGACCATCTATTCCTATATTCTGTAAGTTTTTCTTTTTATCACAGAGAAGTGCTGGACTTTATCAAAAGCTTTTTTGCATCTATTGAGGTGATCATGTGCACTTGTTTTTGGATTTATTGATATAGTGTATTACATTCATTGATTTGTGTATATTGAACCATCCATATATTCCTGGGATGAATCCCACTTGTTCATGGTGTATGATTTTCTTGATGACTTGCTGCTTTCTGTTTGCTAGTATTGGGAGATTGGTCTGTAGTTTTTTTCCTTGGTTGGGTCTTTCTCTGGTTTTGGCATCAGTAAAATACTTGCCTCCAGAAATGAGTTAGGGAGAATTGTTCCCTTTTTAATTTCATTGAAGAATTTGAGGAGTATTGGTATTAAACCTTCCCTGAATTTCTTGTAGAATTCTGCTGTGAATCCATCAGGACCTGGGCTTTCCTTTGTGGGTAAGTTTTTAATCACATTTTCAATCTGATTAGTTGATATTGCATTGTTCAGATTTTTATATCTTCTTGATTTAACTTTGGTAAATGATCTGTTACTCAGTGTTATGGTTTGTGTTTGCATGTCCCCCCAAATCCTCATTCAGTCATGGGGCAAGGTTTTAGAATTTTAATTCACGGTTGTGAGTGCCACACTGTCATGGGGAAGATAGTTTGCATATGTAAGGGAGAGAAAGAGGCTGCTTATTGCCATTCCTCCCTTTTGCACTTGTTGCTTTTGCTGTGTTCCACTACCATGAACACTTGCCCTCTGCCACGTGACACTCTGCCTTGGTACCAGCCAAGTATGGACTGAACCCTCCACAAAATGTAAGCTAAATAAAACTTTCCTTTCTTAATTTTGGGTATCAGGTATTTTGTCTCAGCAATGAGAGAAAAGGAACCAAGACACACCGTTATCAGAATCATTTGCCTTCTCAATTGCTGCATATAATACCAAAGGACTTTACCAAGATATAATCAGTAATTATTAGTAAAAATGCTATATTTTAATTTAGAAGCATATTATTTAATCCAGTATTTTAAAATAGTGGGGAAATTACAATAATAATTTTGAGTATTTTCACCAAGGTAGCATTTTTGATATATTTTTATATTTTCACAGTGCATTAAGAATATTTTTCTCAAAAACTTTGATTTCAAGATTTAGTTTATTCAACTTACAAAATATAATTGTCCCAAACTTAATATTCAATATCTTTATGTTCAAATCAAAGAACTGAGTTTACTTTCTGTCAAAAAAAGATGCATTTGGGCTGGGGATATAGCTCAGTGGAATAAGCGCTTGCCTAGCAAGCGCAGGGTCCTGAGTTCGATCCCCAGTACCGCAAAAAAAAAAAAAAAGATGCATTTAATCCTATCACCATAATATCTGTGCACCCATGTTTATAGCAGCACAATTTATAATAGCTAAATTGTGGAAGCAACCCAAATGTCCATCCACAGAGGACTGGATTTAAAAAGTGGCATTTTTATATAATGGAATATTACTCAGCTATGAAGAAGGACAGATTTGGGGCTTTTGTAGGCAAATGGTCACAACTGGACACCATAATCATAAGTGAAATAAATCAGAGGTTCATGTGCAGGCAGTGTATTGTATCACTGGTGTAGGAATCTGAAGATGGGAATGTGGATTGGGGGGTGTGAAGGGAATCTGCTCAAAGATAGGGAGCAGGTGGGATGAGGGGAGGAGGAAAGGGAAGAAAGGGACAGATATGTATCTATGTGTGTATATGCAGGATGGCTAATCTGGTGCCACTGTTGACCTGTGTCGCTTCATGGTAAGGAACAGTTCATGATTGTTTGATCAAGATTGTATGTCTATATGTGATTTCAGAAACATGCACTTTGAAGTTATCAATGTGTGGTGCAGCAACCATTGGTGATTCCCTGTCACTTTGTCTGTAATTCAATTTTGATTGTACTGCTCTTGTGCTGCTTTGTGTCTTTTTGTTGATGTTTTCCTTTTGTTGTTGTTGTTTTTTTAAATTGGGTTTTCTTTGTTTTTTATACTTTAAAAAATAAAAATTAAAGAAATGCATTTAAGAATTTAAATATGTTAATACATTTGAAGAATATTTTATACACTACTGTGAAACAAATTAGGGTGCACACTTTTAAAAGCCTCTTCAGCACTCAATTGGGTTTATTTTTGCTTCCAACAGGAAAATTGTAGGATTGTTTTTGAGACTGGGTCTCACTACATAGTTGAGGCTGGCCTTAAATTCACTGTGTAGCTCAGGCTGGCTTCAAACTGATGGTGATTCTCCTGCTTCAGCCTCCTGCGGGCTGGGATAACAGGTGTACACCCCCACACCTGGCCTAAAAAGATAGACTGACTCTTGATAGAGGAAGGAAAAGAAATGTGTTAACCAGGTGTTGACCTGTAAAAATGAGACCCAGGGAAAATTTCCAAATTTAGCAATAGATAAAGTTAACTTTCCACCTTTATCATCAGTGTCACAAGGCATGATTTTTCAGAGTGAAGCATCTCTGTTCTGCCTTTCTGTCTTTTGGAGAAAGTAAAGTTTTCTAAAAATATAGTTAATATTGTTCATAAAAAGAAACTATGATTGGTATTTTATGAAGAATAATTTGCATAGAATTGGAACACATTGTCCAAGGACCATATGCATTCATTTTGGATTATTGTATTGTAGGTAAGAGGTGGGATGCATAATGTGAAAATGACTGGTGTAAGTCTTAATATTGAGGTTCCTGTTATTTATTTTTGACTGCATTTACTTTAGGCCACTAAGCTATGACTGTAGGTAATGGTGGTCATGGTGAGGGAGTAGGTTATATAGGTACAAAGGTTTGGAGCAAAACTTTGAGATTGCTAGGGAAGTTTGAACTGCCATAGCTCAAAATATTTTCAAAATTATATTATAGGCAAGAGCCTAGATTTTTCTTCTCTAGAAAGAATAAAATATTGGACCTTAGGATAAAATGGGAGAGAAAGCTGGCTGACCTTGTAGACTGTTGAACTTTGGAATGGGCTACTAAGTGAAATTGTGAAATCATATTCACTGGCTGCATACAAAAGTAGAGCATTTTCTCATCTGTCTGGTATGTTAGGACAGAAATGATGGGATGCAGGAGAATGAAGAGATCCCTCAAGCCATGTTGAATCCTAAAACTGTCAAATGTTTGGAGGAGAATGCACACAGTTGGGTAATAGGGAAACAAAACATCCCTTATCAAGACGACATTTTACAAATAAGAATTTGTAATTCTTGGGAGTATTCTTAGAAATTGATTAGTAAAACATTCATAATATATTATGACCTATATTTATAATCTTTATTTTAAGATGATATCTATATGTGGCACACTTTTATTATTTGTATATGATTTATATAGTGCATTTTATTGTAATTATTTTCTATGCAGACCTCTTTTCTCTACTTAGTCTGTATGTTTTTTCTAGGCAGGTACTGGCTTTCCTGTTGTACTCATAGAGCCTAGATTAGTCCTGGAATGTAGGAGTGGCCAACTCATAGAAGCAGCTCTTGAACTATTTTTAATGGACCAAACTGGTCTGGAGAGCGCCATGCTGGTCTTGCCCCTGTGACCTTTCCTTGTGGAATTTATTTTACCTAGTTAGGGGTCATTGTCATTTCTAATTCCTTTACCTTTGATACTGGTTTTGTTCTCTTTTTTTATGACTAAGAGAAACAGTGTATTGTAGTGACAGGGCAAGGACTTTGCCAGACTAAAAATGTGCTTATGAGGTCTGTTAGCAAGCTAGTAGGCATCTTGGACTATAAAATGGTGCTGTGTGCAGTGCTCACCATGGAGGGGTTTGCAAAGGACTGAGTGCAATAAAATGTCTAATGAGTTTAGCACAATAACCATATAATGGGGGAGAAGACAATAGTACCTGTTACTGATTTGTCCCTGCAGCCTGAGAGCACCTAACATTACTCCTTCTGTGGGAGGCATACTACTGTACTACTACTGCTGCTGTGCGACTGCTATACTGCTACTACTACCACGATACCACTACACTGTTACTACTAAACTGCTGCTATGCTCCTGCTACTATGCTACTGCTGTAGCATTACTGCTACTGCTGCTGCTGAGGCACAAACACAAACACACACAAAAGGTGCTTTTATCTAAACCCTCATCAATCCTTTCTACATTCAAGAGGATTTACATACCTTCCCTTAGTACCGTTTTTTATGTCAATTTTCTGAAAGTAGTACCTTATGCTTTGAGAATAAATCCATTCTCAAAACCTATCATGAATTTCTAGCCTTCCATTCAGAGAAACAAAATTGTTATAACATGTGAAGGTAGTTTTATGATGCTTAATTATTTTTTAAGACAGAAATAGTGTATTTATAAAAACCATTGCTATCAATCTTTATGAATCAAACAAACATAATTCTATGTATCCTGTTACATTTTAATGTCTCAGAGAGTGTTGAAAGCGAAAACAAAGATGGTAGGTCCACTAGTCATTTGTCTGTTTGAGATTTTCTCCAACTCCTTTCTACCTACACCACTTTTTGTGCATATTCTTGACTGATTGCTAGATCTGAGCTAGCAAAGGTACTAGAGGGAGCCTGGAGGGCGGAAAAACCTGCACATATCCTCCCTCTTTGCTTAGGTTAAGGGTTTTCTCTGGTAGCATGTCTGTTTCATTACAGTTCTAGCTGTTGGCAGGGCTGGTCCTCTATGATTGTCGTGGTTACCCCTGGGCAGTAAAACCATGGCACCAGCTCTTGCTAATGCATGACCTGGCTTCAGGCTTGACACCCTCATCCCTTCCTCTCTTTGTGGGAACCTAGGGTACATGATTATTCTGTGCAGATGTCTGGGTTGCCATGGGACCTAGGGTACATGGTCATTCTCTGAGGATTTCTGTGTTGCCTTAGTGATCCACCTCTGAGTTTTCAGTTCTTTGAAATACTTCTCAATTTTCAGTATGCAAGGCTTTCTGTGGGACTACCTACAAAAACCCTGATGTGCATGGTGGGCCACTTAGGAACTTAGTAATTTAGATAGATGAACAGAAACCTTTGTCCATTCATTTATGTTTATGTGTAATAAGTTTCTGGAAACTTTTTCCTTTGAGTACAGAATTCAAGTGTTTTAGACAAAAATTTATGAGGCTATAGCTCCATAAATTTCTGTGCCCCCTTTTTAGATAAAAATTTGCATAACCATTGTTTTTAGACGATGGAGAAAAGGACTGAGGCAGAAGATAGAGGCTCTTCAATTCTTTCTTGTCAGATGAGAGAATTTATTTCATCCTCAGGCAGCTCTGAGTGGATCCTTAATATTCATGGAAGGAAAATAATTGTTTCAAAATGTTGGGAGTTTTGTGCTCTGGAGAGAAAGTGTTTTTCAGGCCAAGCTGCAGACAGAACACAGCTATGAAAAGGCTTTCTGTCCCTGTCTTGATTTCTCCACAAGGAGATATATTAAGTGACTGATTTATACCATGGGTGTTATCAGCTCTCAGAGTGTTCTGGTTATATGTGCTAATCTCAGTCAAAGTGATGGCTAAGAACACCAGGTTCTCATTTACTGTTACTTGATTTATGTAGCACCAGGGACTGAACTGAGTGAGAGAATTTGTAGGTTTCAAGCACTACTTTTGATTACTTCTAATTCTTTAAGCTCCTTTGAGAGGACACAAAATCAGATAAGTAGGCAAGGTGGTCTTAGCCTGAGGAGGATGAATTTCTTCCACTTACTGGTATCACTCTTGATAGAACAGATGCTGTTTTGAGACAAAAAGTCAGGAGATTACAAGTATTCCCAGGAGCTCAAAGTCTGTAGCTCACGTACATAATTTTTTTCTTTTTTGGCATTGAGAATCGAACTCAGGACATAATTTTTTTTTAAAGAGCAGATTATATTTATTGAGGGAAAGAAAGCTTCTGTCTGAGAGAGGGACAGAAGTGGGACCAGAGTTGGTTACCCAGGGAAGCCGTCTTTTCCAGGGATTTTATAGAGCAGTATCACGAGGTGAGGTGGGTCCAAGGTGGGGAAAGATGGGAAATCACAAGGTGGGCATGAGATGGGACAAAACTATGGTCAGTCAAAAAGAATTATTAGGTAAAACTGATTAAATTGGGATCAAATGCAAAAGTGCATTCACGTAGCAATCGGGCATGAATAAAGAACCCGGTCTTTCCCTGTAAGGGGTTGGGTCAGTGACTTTTCAAGGTGATTGCTACCTATTTAGAATATCAATCCTTGTGGTTCATTCCTAGGGAGGTATGTGGGTGCATTTGTTTAGTCTTTTGTCTTGAGGTCTGGCCTGTGGTTAAGTACTCTCCATTTGCAAGGTATCCTGTCTTCCATATTGGCTCCTTGGAGAGCCTGGCTCTGTCTAAATGCCTACAATATTTCTATCTAACTCAGCTGCCTATTGATAGGTTTCCCACCCAAGACCTTCCCAGTCCTCATCGCAACAGTCCAATGCTGAGTTATAATGGTGCCTAGGTCCTTATTCCCAGAGACCCCTGTAGTTTCTTCTTTCCAGCTGCCTTTGCCAAAGCCTACGTGTGCCAACAATGATCCAATCTCCATTCAGTATATTATGCTGAGCAGCCTACATCAGCTACCTTGTGCCCCCTCCCCTTGGAGTGCATATAAACTCCAACCCTGTCCTTTGTCTTCAGAGAGCCAGCACAGCTGTTCTGGTGCTGACTCCCTCCGTGCCCGCATTAAATTTTTATCTCTTGCTGTTTATATCTCTCTCCTCTGCATTGTGTTACATTGAGTATCTAATTTTACCTCAGTCACGTATAACATTCCCCCCTCTGAAGAAGTAATCTGACTGTCATAAAGGAATAACAGGCGATGAACACTCTGGCTTCTTCAGGCTGAAAGGGGGTCATAGTTGTTGAGTTGATCGGCGGTCACAGATACTCTCCAGAGGGTCTATCTAAAGGCCCTCATAGACACCAGGTATTTTCATCTTTGGTAAATGTTATTGTTGACACATTGTGTCAACTTAGTGGGGGAGTGTCTAGAGATTTGGCTAAGTGACTCAGCAGTTCTGCATTTTGGGGTGAAAAGGACATGCCCCTACCCTTCTGAGATGTTCATTGTGTCAATTTGAGAAGTTTAGAAGGTTAACTATGTGATTTAGCAGAGAGCCAGGGTGCTTACTTTGTATTCATCCTGAGCCTGTGGAAGAGAAGGGAATGAAAATCATGTGAGTGATACACGCCCCCTGGGTGGAGGTAGCCTGCTTACCATATAAGGGAGGGAAAGAGGTTTGTTTACTCTGCCATTTCTTCCTTTTGCCCTTTTGCTGTCTTCTGCCACCATGAATGGTTGCCCTCTGCCATGTGCCACCCTGCCCTGGAGCCAGCCAAGTATGGACTGAAACCATCGATTCCAATTTTCTATTCTATTTTTTTCTATTTCTATTTTGCCTTCTGTTCTCTTTTTTCCTTTTTGCCTCCCCTTCCCCTTGTTCTTCTTCCCATTTGAACATCTTCTTCCCACTTCCCAATGTCCATCGTCCATTGTGGTCCTTGTTTACACTTTGGGGTTCTCACTGAAAAGAAATAATATGATATTTAAACGTGTGTGTTCAATTTATTTCACTTAAAATTATGGTCTCAAGGCACATCCGTTTTCCTGCAAATGACACAAGTTTATACTTCTTTATGGTACAGTAGTATTCCATTGTATGTAAATACCAAATTGGCTTTGTCCATTCATCTGTTGGTGGGCATATGTACTTTTCCCAAGATTTAGCTATATAAGTTGTGCTGCTATAAATATGGTTATGCATATATCACTATGATATGATTCTCTTACTTTTTTCAGGAAGATACCTAGGAGGACAGCTGAGTCAAGTGGAATCTTTAATTTTGTATCTTGAGAATTCTCTATGCTGATTTCCCTAGTGGTTCAGCTTAGGCTAGAAACAGCGGTTTCTTTTTCTTCACTGCCTTGCCAGAATTTGTTAGTGGTTGATTTCTTGATGATAGCTATTCTTTCTGAAGTGAGATGGAATCTCAGTGTTTCTTTACTTCGCATTTCTTGACAGCTGAAAAGTGTCTATTCATTTCAGATGTCTATTTTTTGATTGAGTCTTTAATTTGGGGATCCCTTTTTTTAGTTCTTTATATATATGAGATATCAGTCCTTTGTCTGAGTAGTAACTGGTAATTTTTTCCCCATTTTGTGAGTTGTCATTTCATTCTATTGGTGGTTTCTTTTCCTTATGCAAAAGCTTTTTAACTTGATGTGGTCCCCATTGTTAATTTTTTGTAATATTTTCTGTGTCACTGGTTTTTTTCCAGAAAGTCTTTGTCTATACATATGTCTTCCAGAGTTTACATATTCTATCTTCCAGCAGATTTAATGTTACTGTTTCAATATTTAGCTCTTTGATTCATTTTGATTTCAGTTTAATACACAGTGAGAGATATAGGTCTAGGTTAAATCTTCAGCATGTGGAAATCAGTTTTTCCCAGCACCATTTATTAAAGAGGCTATCTTTCTTCTAGTGAATATGTTTGGGATATTTGTCAAAGATAACATAGCTGAGTGTGCTAGGATTTGTTTCTGTATCATCTGTTCTGTTTCACTGATCCCCAGTTCTGCTTTTTTGGCCAATACTATGCTGTTTTTATCACAATAACTTTGTAGTATAATTTCAAATCAGAGATTGTGATGCCTTCTGCCTTTCCCTTGTTTCTCAGAATTGCTTTTGCTATTCTAGGTCTCTTCTAGTTCCATGAATTTTAGGACTCTTTCCTCTAGTTCTGTGAGGTAGGCAGTTGTTATTTTGATTGGGATTACATTAAATCCGTGTAACAGTTTTGGAAGTATGGCCTCTTTCGCTATATTGATTCTACCTATCCAAGAACAGGGGATATTTTGCCATTTTCTGATATCCTCTTTGATGTCCTTTTTCAGACTATGGCAGTATTTAATGTATGGGTCTTTCACATCTTCCATTAGATTATTTCCAAGTATGTCATTTTTCTTGCTATCATTGTGAAAGATGTAGTCTCCCTAATTTCTCTCTCAGTGATACTGTTATCCATGTACAGGAATGCAATTTTTGTTTGAGCATTGACTTTGTATCCTGATATGCTGCCAAATGTGATTATTAACTCTAGGAATCTTTTGGTAAAGTTCAAAGAGTTTTCTACATTATCATCAACAATTCTTTTTATTTCTTTGTCTTGTCTAACTGCTCTGGCTAATGTATCCAGAACTATACTGGACAGGCACAATGATAGTGGGCATCCTTGTCTTGTTCCTGATTTTAGAGTGAAGTTTTTCAGTTTTTGTTCATTTGGTATGATGTCGGCTCTTGGTTTGTCATGGATGGTTTTTATCAGAATGAGATAAAGACCATCTATTCCAATTTTCTGTAGGGTTTTTATGATGAATGGGTGTTGGACTTTGTCAAATGCTTTTTCTGCATCTATTGAGGTAGTCATGAGGTTTTTCTCTTTGATTCTGTTGATGTGGTATATTACATTTATTGATTTGCATATGTTGAACCATACCTGCATTACTGGGATGAATCGAACTTGGTCAAGGTGTATAATCTTCTTGAAGATTTGCCACATTCTATTTGCCAGTATCTTATTGAGGATTTTTGCATCATGTTCATTAATGGTGTTCACCTGTAGTTCTCTTTTTTGGTTGGATCTTTCTCTGGTTTTGGTATCAGGGTAATGCTTGCCTCCAGGAATGACTTTGGAGTATTACTTCCCTTTCATCTTCCCTGAAGAGTTTGAGGAGTAGTGGCATTATAGCCGCTCTAAAGTTCTTATAGAATTCAGCAATAAATGTGTCAAGACCTGGGCTTTTCTTTATTGGTAGTTTTCTTTTAACTACTTCTTCAATTTCATTGAAAGAAAATGGATTATTTAGAATTTTTATGTCTCAATTCAATTTTGGTAATTCATATGCATCTAGGTATCTGTCAATTTCTTCTGAGTTATTTCCATTATTGGAATATAGGTTCGCAAAGTAAATTTAAATCATCTGTCTTTCTATAGGGTTGCACCCTTCTTGCTCCTAAATACATGGGTCTGGGTCTTCCCTTTCCTTCTGTGGTGAGGAGGCTCAGGGCTTGCCCATTTTATTGAATTTTTCAGTGAACCAGCTCAACTCATTGATTCTTTGTATTGTTTTTTAGACACAATTGAATTAATTTCTGCTATGATATTTATAACTTCCTTTCTTGTAGGAGCTTTTGGTTTAATTTTCTCCTTTTTATCTAGAAAAGAGGTTCAACATTATGTTATTTCACTACTGTAAATTTCCTGCTTAGGACTGCTTTCATTGTGTCCCATAAGTTCCTATATATCATATATTATTGTTTAATTGTAGAAGCTGTCTAATTTCTTTAATTTCATTTATGCTCATGAGGATGCCATTTAATTTCCATGTGTTTATGTATTTTTGATGTTTTTTGCCATTGATTTTCAAATTTTATTGCACTCTGATCTGATAATATACATGGGATAATTTTAATTCCTTTGCTTTTACTTAAGCAAGTTCTGTGTGCTAGTATGTGGTCCATTTTGGAGAAAGTCCTATGTGCTGCTGAGAAGAATATGTATTTTGTTGGGGTTTTTTGTGGAACATTCTGTACATATCTACTAAGTCCATTTATTCAAAGGTTTTGGTTTAACTCTGATAGTTGTTGATTTTTGGTCTATTTTGATCTGCCTATTTGTGACAGTGTGATATTGAGACCCCCCCATTATAATTGTATTAGTGATTATCGATTTTTCATGTCCCTTAATATTTGTTTTGTATATGTGAATTTACTGGTATTTGGAGCATATGTATTTATGATTGTTATCTCTTTATCTTGGAATGTTCCCTTACCAAGTACATAGTGACATTTTTTGTCTCTTCTGATCAGTCTTGGCTTGAAATTAACTTTGTCTGCAAACAGAATGTCTACATTTGCTTCTTTCTAAGTTCCTCTTGCATGGAGTATTGTTTTCCATCCTTAAACTATTAGTCTATGAGTTTCTTGTGAGCAGCATATTGTTAGATTTTGTTTCTTGATCCATTCAGCCAATCTGTTTCTTTCATTAGGTGAATTGAGACCATTCACATTGATGGTTATAACTGATAGGTATTGCATTATCCTTGTCATATTATTTCCCTTTCTTTCCATTCCATTTAATTGCTTGCTTTGCCTGGTGGATTCATTTTATTGGGATTCTTGGAATTATTGTCTTTGCTGTATTTTCTAGAATATCCTTCAGCACCTTTTGGAGTGCTGGTTTGGTTGTCACAAATTTCTTCAAGAGTTTTTTTTTTTTTTTTTAACATGGAAGTATCTTATTTCTCCACAATTTTGAAAGATAACTTTGTGGGGTTCATCAATCTGGGTTTAGAAGTTGTTTTCTTTTAGGGTTTGAAATACTTCAGTCAAAGTATGCTGTGATTCTAATGGATTTTCCTTTATAGCTGGGTTTCTTTTCTCTAACAGCTTTTAGTGTTTTGTTCTTATACTGAATTTCTGGAATCATGACTATTATATATCTTGGTGTAGTTTTTTTTCCTGATCATGACTATTTATGTTCTATATGCCTCACTTCTCTGTGTCTCAGTTTCTCTTTCCATGTTTGAAAAGTTTTCTACTATTACTTCTGTGAACATGTTTTTATGTCCTTTGTTCTATCTTCTGATTCTTCCTTGGCTCCCATTTATCTTAGGTTAGTCTTCTTTGCATCATATAGCAGTGGATGGATTGATTTTCTATGGTTCCTTGTTATTTTTAAGAGATCTTTTATTTGATGATCACTGAGAACAATCTTGTCTTCTCGATTTGATAGTCTATTTTCACACTGGTTGACTGCTTTGTATACTTTCAGTAGAAATTTAATCTCCAGTATTTCTCTTTGAGTCCATTTTATGGAATCCAGTTCTTTTCTATGTTGGGCATTCATGGTTTCCATGTATTTTCTGAGGTCCTTTATTTTTTACGTACATGAAAACTAGATTCACTAATCATTTCCTTCATTATGTCAATCACCTCTCATTATCTGTTTCCTTTTTCTCAAGATACTTATTGATTGTTTTTCTTACTTTTGTTGCTAACATTTCATAAAATTCATCTGGGAGGCTTTTGAATTTTTTCAATTCAATGCTCCCTTGATTTGCCTTGGGTGACTTGGGAGTTATGGATTGCATCTTGCTTCCATGTTTTCTCATTGTCTAATTTTTTGTTCTATTTGTTTTGTGCATTGAGCTTTGTAAATTATTATGGTAGGTAGCTTTATTACTAGTATTAAGATCCTTTAGGAAATGATTACATTTCAGAGATGTCTTCTAGGGATAGCTGGCTTTTGGCTTTTGAGTACATCCCAAGATCCTGACTCTTCCATTTACTAGAGATAAAAGGTTTCAGCCTTTTTAGGCTAATGCCTAGCTCTTTGGTACTGGACTACAGAATTGTTTATGATCCCCAGACTGTCTACATATTGGTATACAAGGAAAATCAACATCAACTATGCCACATTGATTAAAGTAATGGAAGTACGAATAACAACAGCATCAAGAACAGACTGGAAAATGACAACCTGGTAACTATTAATTTGTCACCTTTAACCATAGGCACAATGTTTTATAGTTATAGAACAAAATGTAAGAGAATTGGAAAATTAAATATAGTAAATATACACTCAACTGAGTGATTTTACTGTCAGGGGAGAAAATTTTGAAAGCACAAGAGGAAAAACTAGAGAAATAAAAGAAGAGAAAGAAATTGGAAGCAAGGCTGAAAGACAAAAGAAGGTTACCTGAGTTGTGGGAAACTGGTGAAGAAGACAGGAGAGAAAGGGAAAAAGGAAGAAGGACAAGATTAAAACAAAACTAAAAACAATGTTCACACATGAAAAAATAAAAACAAAACAAAAAATCACAAATAATAACCTAATCTCCCCTCTGAAAAAAAAAAAGCCAACAAGGAACGAAACAAAAAAGAAAATTCTCTTGAATTCAAGCCTGTGGTTATCTTTTGCAGTCTACAGTTTTGTGATAGTGTCCAATTCATGTCATGACTCTGGTCTCACTGGAGTCATCCAGAGCCCAGACCCATGCTGGATAATCCCAGCAAATCTGCCATAGGATTAGGGTGGGGTGCTGGGGCTGGGGCTTTCCAATCCACAGAAACTCAGGCTGATCCTGGCCTCTCGTCATGAAGTTGGGGCCTGAATCATTTAGTTTATAACCCTCTGGATGTCTCTTGCTGGCCTGACTATGGCTCCCTGACTCTGGACACCTCCCATAGTCATCCTTCACACAGTCACTGTGGGAGTTTAACACCGGGAACACTGAGATGAAGCCAACCCTCAGCTGCTCTGAGTCTCAGGTTCAGTTGACCCCTTCCTAAAACAGTGTCTAACCAAGCATTGCCTCCGGGGACCCTACAGTCACTTAAACTGGAATAAATAGACATTGTAGTGCATAGCATCAACTACTCTGATCCACTGGTGCATTTCCCCCTGCAGGCATCTGAAGTCACCACCTTGCACTGTGTCGCTATGGATTTGATCTTCCTTTCTCACACCATGAGCCAGGAGCTGGAGAGAAAGTGAAGACTGTTCTTACCTTTTTCTGCATTAAGCTCTGTCTCTTCACTTTCTCTCTGGGCTCCAGTATCCCCATGAGTTCTGAGGATCCACTTCCCTCCTTGGCTTCTTACCCAACTTATTTTCTGGTGCCTGGATTCCAAACCTTAGAGAGGTTGTCTTGTTCCTTACCACTCTATCATATCCTACATTAAATTTAATTTGCTTTATTTGTATTTTCTTGTGGTGTGATTATAGGGATTCTTCTGAAATGTGTGTGTAGCGCTATAAATTTCCTTCTCTGTATTACTTCAGTTGCATTTCACGTATTTCATGTCTGTTATGTTTTTATTGTCAGTTCTAGGTCTTTAAAAATTTCTCTTTAGATTTCTCTTGTAGCCATGATGTATTTAGTGTGTAGCTATTGTGTTTTTAACTATTTGGAGATTTTTCTGTTATGGTTCTGTCATTGATTTCCAGTTTGGTTCCTTTGTGGTGAGATAAATAGTATATGCTATATTATTTTAAATTCCCTAAATTTATCTTCAAGAATATAGTTGGCCATTTGGAGATTTCTCAGCAAACTAGGTCTAGAGGTTCCATTCAAACCAGCTATTCCTCTTCTGGGTATTTTCCCAGAAGATCTGAAGACATCATATCACTCTGATATATGTGCACCCATGTTTATAGCAGCACAATTTGTAATAGCTAAAATGTGGAAACAACCCAAGTGTCCATCCACAGAAGACTGGATTAAAAAACTGTGGCATTTTTATATAATGGAATATTATTCAGCTATAAAGAAAGACAGTTTTGGGGACTTTGTAGGCAAGTGGTCAAAACTGGAGTCCATACTCATAAGTGAAATAAATCAGCGGTACATGTGCAGGCAACATATTGTATCACTGGTGTAAGAACCTG
>PVLD010024437.1:0-25485 GCA_004027595.1 Dinomys branickii
CACACACACACACACACACACACACGCACACACACGCACACACACGCACACACACACGCACACGCACACCCTCTACAGAGGAATTCAGTCAGACTGCAGCAAACCAAGACGAGAAGCAGAGGGGGAGGCAGGGAAGGGGAAGAGGAAGCAAACAGGAGCGGAGAAGAACATGAACATCTCAGGAGGGGCCGACGGAAAGGCTGGTTTCTGCTCTCAATTTCCAGTACCAGCACGTTTGCAGCTTCACTCCGGATTTTACTGCCTGCTGGGTCTGGGTATATTTGTCACAATTAAGGCTTCTGGCTGATGCTGACAGCCCGGTACAGGCCCACGAATGATGCTTCTGACTCAGTAATGAAGATGTGGGGACAGGAAGCTACACTGGGCCAGAGACAGCAGAGAGGGCGACAGCTGGGAAGTGCCTGGGGGCGGGGGGTGACTTACTTCACTGGCATCTGATCTGTTCTCTTTTGGGGCAGAAGCCTCCCTCTTCAGCTCCTTTGCTGCCTCTTCTCTCATGGACCCCTCCTCTCCTGCACCTTTCAGGTCCTCTTTAGAGTCCTTTTGAGAGGCCTTGGGAAGCTCATTGACCCCAGGGTCCACCCCAGGGGTCACCGGACATGTGAAAGCCGCAAGATCACTCTTCTCATTCTCTTCTTTTCCCGGAAGCCAAGGACTTGCCCTTCTGTCCTGTGGCCCTTTGCCATCATCGCTGCTCAGGCTACTCTCTCCAACTTGGCTGAAGAGCTTTCCAGGAGCAGTGGGGCCGGCAGGGTCTGAATCAAGAGAAATGTCCTTCTCCACTGGCTGGCTTGTTCTTGGAGACTCCTAGGGACCACGGATTATATCAGAAAGGAAGACGAGCGGAATACAGAAAAGCAGTTTAGAGAGATGCTAAAAGATACAGCTGCTATTTCCTCACTCTCCAGGAGTAGTGCTGGAGTTTTGACCCCAAAAGTCTCCAGCACCTAACACAAGATTCCAGCCCCCTTCGGATCTACGAGATTGGAATTTCTATGGTGAGTGGCTATGTCCAGCTGGACTTCTGTCCACTGATGGGCTTGGAAATTGCTGCATTGGACTGCACAACTCTGCCACCACTTAGCACGTCCTCTGGTAATAAAGCTGTCTCTCTCCGATCCCACTGGCCAAAGACTGCAAACTCAGACACCAAGATTCCTTTACGATGATGCTGATGACAAATCACGTGAGAGAAAAGTGGCAAAGTCCAGAATTTCTACCTTCTATTTTGCATAGCCAGCAGAAGAAAACCAAAGAGTGTTCCCTTCTTCCCCAAAGCCTCCCTTGTACACGCTGATCATTGGGAAACTTGCAGACAGTGTCCTCCATCTGGGACTGTCAATTTGGGTCCCCTGCAAAGCAGATGTCATGATGGGATTAGAAGTGTAAGAGCTGCTTTAGAGGAGATGCCTGTGATGGACAAAGGAGACAGGGAGGCCCTTCAGAACATGACACAGGTCTGAGCGTGTGACTGGAGAGGAGGAAGGAAGGTCGGGGAGACTGAAGGAAGCACAGTATGGTTCTAAGAAGTGCTGTCTGTACTGCCCATTAGAGGATGCCCTGGCAAAACATCAGTGAAGGGGACAATGGTTGTCTACACTCAGCCCTGCCATTAAACCCGTATGTGACCTGCCACCAGAGGAGGCATGGTTTAGGCATAAACCATGGAGTACAAACAATTTACTAATTCCACTCAGCAGGCTATCTTAAAAGGAGATCCGAGCAGCACACCTCAACAGCGACCACGCCTGCTTGCCACGTACAAACTTCACTTTAAAAACAAGTAAAAATCTATGACTGCTTCCACTGAATTCTCTCAAGCTGGCCAAAATAAGGGCCAGGGATACAGCACAGCAGCACAAGTGCCTGCCTGGCAAACACAAGGTCCTGAGTTTGATTTCTGGTACCAAAAAAAAAAAAAAAAAGTTGGCCAAAATAGAGGCAGAAAACCCTTTGCTGGAAATCTAGCCGGTGCTCTCTCCTGGGTTCAGGTTACAAATGCTTCCTTTCAAAAAACATCTGTGCTAACGCTTGGACCACCAGGCTGAACAGTTCCTGACAAAGAAACTGTAAGACTTTCTGCTTCTCTACGCTGAAGATTCAAACAAAGAGCATGATGACTGTGTTATAGTTTAGATCTGGAATGATCCGAAAGGCTTAGTTCTCATGGTAGAGCTACTGGAAGGTGGCAGAACCTGTAGGAGGTAGGTCCTAGCTGGACATCCTTAGGTTCTTGGCAGCTACTGACTGTGGGACCTCAAAGTTCAATTCCCAGTACCAAAACAAACCCCTGTTGTGGGAATGGACTGTGGGACACTAGTCCCTTCCTCTCTGTGCTCCTTGCCTCATGATATAAGCAGTTCTGCTCTCCCACCTGTGCCCACCATGACACGCTGCCTCACCACAGCTCAAAACAATGGGGCCAACTGATCAGGAACCAAAAGCTCCAAAACTGTGAGCAAAACAAACCTCTCACAAGTTAATTACCTCAGATATCTCATCACAGTGATGGAAATCTGACTGACACAAGTCAAGAATAGAATGGCCCAAGGAGAAGCCCTAAACATGGCTACTGATGACAGAGTGCTGGTAAAGTATCTGTTCAACCCAAAGATATGACCATCGCCTGCAGATCTGACAGCCAACTGACAAGGTAACCCAAGCCCTTCAAAAATGATAAAGATAAGCAATAAAGCAAAGCAACACCGAGCTCAGCTTTGGAGATGGACAACCTAGACTCAAATCTTGGCTCCAACATTTCATATGTATGACCTTGCACGGATAAGTTCTCTGTGCCTCGGTTTCTACCTCCAAAATGTAAGGATGTAATAGTGCCTGCCTCATAGGGTTGCTGGGAAGATTTAAACTCACTCAGTGAGTTAAGGAACTTTGAACAACCACTGGTGAACTCCTATCATCTCATCTAGTGAAACTCTGCATTATCTCTAATGTTTTATCTAACAATTATTTTTTATTCCCTTTAATGGTTTGAACACTCTTCCATTCTTACATCTGGTAATCTGAGCAACACAGCTGAAGATAACAATATGTAATATAACAACCACTGTTAATTCCTATCATTTTGTTTTGAAACCCTGTATCACTTTTAATGTTCTTGCTTTGTTTTATTTATGTTTGCGATGTTGGTATGCTGCTATTGTTCTTTTTTCTTTCTTCTACTATTCTCTTTAAAATTTAAAAAAAAGAAACTTAACAGTGTGCAGACATCCAGCAAGTGACCCATAAATATTAACTAGTACTCTAAGGTGAGACCTGCATGTTCAACCACCGAGCACTTTGTATGTGCCAAACGCTGTGTCGGAGAACTGAACATGACCAAGACATACACCTTTCCCTCAGGGAACTGAGCCAACATAAGAAAAACAAAATGTCCCAGATGGGCCTCATTACAAGATTTTACTGCCCAAAGCAAAGAAATGCCAGATGCAAGGGCGGTACTGACAGCTGCCTCAAACTGTCCCTGGAAGAAAAGCAGAAGGTGAATTGGAGAATGCAGGTACTACCCAGGTTGGCCCTCCTCCTAAGAATCCCAAGATCATATAGAAATAATCTACATATTTCCTGAGGCAAGTTTAGGGGAAAGAGCTCCTCTTCTGCAGACAAGCAGCTCCAGGTTGTGGCTAGGCCTCATCTCCCAGGATCTGCCACATTGAGCAAGGACTCCCTGACTGGTCTGTGGGGCTCAGCGGACTCCGAAGTGACAGTTTCTTAGGGTAGGAGAAGGGTGTCTGGCCAGCCACATGCCCACCCTCAGCAAGTAGTCGATCGAACCTGGTCAGGCTTATCCTGAGATTAAGGAAAGCTTAAAGCTGGGAGTGAAATTTGTCTCAAAGAAGGCTGCCAGCCAAGATTTGAGTCTAGGTTGTCTATCTCCAAAGCTGAGCTCTGTATTGCTTTGCATTATTGCTTATCTTTATCACCTTTGAAGAGCTTGGGTTAGCTTGTCAGTTGGCTGCCAGACCTTGGGCCACGAGACAAGGGCACTGTCAGGCCCCTGACAGTACCTACAGCCTCCAAGACAAAGATGAAGCTCGCACCTTCTCACTTAGCCCACAGGCCTGCCCAGCCAGCCCCTGCTTGCTTCTCATGGTCTGCCTCCAGCCATACCCTACTCACATTCCCCTCTCCTGCCTGTAGATAAATCATGCTATTTCTCTACTTTGCTGTGCTTTTTTGGTTGGGGCTGGGGTGCTGTGGCTAGAACCCCGGTTCTTGCAAAAACTAAGCATGCACTAACACGGAACTACCCTCTGCTCTGCCACGCACACTATTACATACACACACACACACACACACACACACACACACACACACGTGTGTGCTATTCTGGCAAATTTCCCTGATCCTCGCATCACCTCTTCCAGGAAGCCTTCCTTGGTCCTCGGGCCAGCTGGCCTGAAATCAGCTTTCCCCATCCTTTCCCTAGTATCTACCATAATTGTTGGCTTCCTGGTCTGTTTCCCTCATCGGGTTTGCTCCCTACTGTGTCCAGTACCATTTCTTGCACATAACAGATGTTCAGTAAAGGCTTGTTGGCTGGATTTTTTTTTTTAAATCAAGCCAGCCTCTGTGAGGTTGTGGCAGGAAAGTCACAAGGTCAAGTGTTTAGGCAACTTAATGAAACCCTATCTCAAAATTTTAAAAAATTTTAAAAGGTTGGGAATATAGTTCAGTGTAGAGATCCCGCACTCAATCCCCAGTACCACCCCCTTGGCATGTCACCAGACCCGAGCCCTGAAGTCTCCAACTAACATGCATGCTCAGGGTACCTGTGCATGGTCTCCTGCCCTGGGCTCTGTCGGTGCCCAGCTTTGCCCTCAGCTCCTCTGAACTCACGCTCCCGTTTCCTGTGCTCCTGCCTCAGATCCTTGAACAGCACAAGGCAAATGTCAAGGTCCCACCATTTGCATGAGGAAGGGGCTGCAGGGAGCACATGTAAGACGCTCCCCCAAAGCCACAACTCTCCGGGGCTACAGTCTCCACTTTCTTCCCAAAACACAAGGGCAAGAATTCCTATTAAGGGGGTGGGTACTGAACCCCACATCCTGTGCTGACCTTTCTGGGGAGACCGCCTGCCAGGTCAACCATCAGTCCAGTTTATTTCTCAGGTCTCATTCCTCCCCAGTTGGTCTCAATTCTTTGCACAGCTCCCTGGTGTAGTTAGCACTTTCCAATCACACTGACATCATCCTGTTATTTCTAAGCCCCGGCCCCCTCCTGCTCTTTTGCTCTGGTGACGGGCTTTTCATCAGGCACCACATGGCCACATACAGCCTTTCTGCCCACCCTTCTGCCCCTCCCATCTCATTCATATGCGTTCTCAGTGCTGGTTCTCAGAACCTTTCCCTTCTGAGTCTGTGATATACTAGAAATGAGTTTAAGTTGAAAGACAGAAGAGGAGGGAGAAAGAGACAGAGGGAAAAATGCATTCTTGCCATCCTACTGCCCTCTCATGGAATCATGAGCAAAGTGACTGCTCAGCAAGACAGGGCAGAGCAAAGCCAAGAAGGAATGCTCTATGAGAGGCTGCCTGGGATGCCTGACAGCAGGGAAAGGCGGACAGTTCAGAGCCTCCACGGGCTGTAAGCTAAGACAACAGGCTTTCTCAAAGGCCAGGGCCCAAGCAGAGGCAGCTTTGCCTATTGTAAAACCATCATTCATCCCCACTACCAGCTTTCTCCAGCAGAAAAAGCCCTAATTTCTGCCTGAGGTTAGAACATGTGAATTCCACACCCCATGTGGCAAAAAGCACTCAATCTGCTGGGCTGCTAGAGACAGAGGTAGGAGGTGTATTTAACACTGCCCACTCCAGACATTTCCCCAACACACTGAGGTGCCTATTTATATTAAAGAGGTTATAAAATGTTTGCAAGTTCCCACTCCCCCTCCTTAAAGCACATAAGCATCAGAAAGAAAACCTTCAGGAAATTCAGGACATGACGAAAATGAAAATGCTTTTTTTGCTGACATTGGTAACCCATTACGAAATAAAGTTAAGAGACCTGGGGATATAGTTCAAGGAACAGAGATATAGCTCAGCAGCACAGGGGCTGCCTGGTAAACATGAGGTCCTGAGTCAGATTCCTAGTAGCAAAAAAAAAAAAAAAGGTAAGTAGTTCAAGATCAGAGTGGAGTAAATTATGATCAATCCATGTTGGGATCTTTAGTCCACCAGCTGATAGCAAGGACCAAATACCACTCTACTCAGAACCCGAGAAAGCCAAAGGAAGAAAAAGTACCACACAACCTGCCTACCTACCTGCCCCCGCCCCCACCCCCCTCCCCACCAGCACCCCACCCCCGCCATCCCAGCCAGGCTCCTTCATTCATGCATTCGCTCTCCATTGTTTAACAAAACATCCCCACACGCTGTCTATGTTCCAAGCTGTGGGCATGAAACTCAAATATAGATATGAATGGGCAGCGTCTCCACCCTCAACTTGCTCAGTCTCTAGGAAAGCATCCTCTGCTTCCAAGAGCAAATCTGCCTGACACCCTCCTAACTACTCAAAGTCGCTCTCCTACACGCAAAACAGGGCAGCATCTCTGCTTCCCTCAGTCAGCGCAGGTCTTAATGGTGAATGAGAGTAAAACAAAGTTGTCGCGTTAGGGAACTGAACAGAATGAAGGCCTCTGAGGCACCCAACCAGACTAAGCTCCCTTTGGAAGGAACCGTTCAAAGTAGACATATATGGGATGGGCAGTACAGATGGGACACTCAGAAGTAAGTGTCACATCTGGCAGAAAGAGTTAAAGTCATAATCAAAACTTAGCTGACTGTGTAGATGCAAAAAGTTGGACAGCTTCTGCACTAACAGGCAAGAAGCCCAACAGGTAGAGCTGTGTCACCTTGGGGGTGTCCATCCACAGTTCGGGTCTCAAGAACCAAATCAGGGCCTGTCAGCCAGCATCTGGAACCTTGCCTCACCTGACAGTCCCCTGGCTCTGAAGTTGAGCTGAACACCAAGAAAAAACAGTTGGAAATAATAAGGAATAAAGCTTGACAGCATATGACTGTAATCCTAGCCAAAGAAACAGAGGCACAAGGATTGAAAGTTCAAAGTCACCCTGGGCAACTTAGCAAGACTCCGTCTCAAAATGAAAAAACAAAAGAAGGGCTGGGGATGTACTTCAGCGCTCTCAGGGTTCAATCCCCAGTACCAGGAAAAAAAGAAAAGAAAGAATAAGGTTTAATAAGGCAACCAATTTAAATCTATAATAATAGCACTTTTGTTTTACTGGCCTTGTCTTGTGATCATTCTAATAAGGTGAGAGTGACTGGTTTCATTTTAAAGGTGTTTAAGGGGCTGCGGATATAGCTCAGTGGAATAAGCGCCAGCCTGGCAAACACAAAGTCCTGAGTTTGATCCCCAGTACCGCCAAAAAAAAAAAAAAAATAAAGGTGTTTAAGGTATTTAAAAGAATTTGATATACTACTCCTGTGAAAAGTTTAACTGATCTCACCTGCACCTAGTATTTAAATGTTTCTGTAAGTCTAATTCATTGACTTCATGACTCACTGGCTATGAAAATATATTGGGAATAAAGAAATTGCAGTTGTTTAAAAAGTAGTAAATCAGCCAGGCGTGGTGATGCACGGCTGTAATCCCAGCACCCGGGAAGCTGAGGCAGGAGGATTGTTGCGAGTTTGAGGCCATCCTGGGCTACAAAGTGAGTTCAAGACCAGCCTGAACTGCATAGTGAGACTCTGCCTCAAAAAGACAAAAAAAAAAAAAAAAAAATTAGTAAGTCAGATACTAAACAAAGAATGCACGGTAGACGTTCCTTTCCAAGTGCAAATACACATTGGGGGTTGAAGGCATCAAATCATGATGAGTTTTGCTGTTGTTTATTCTTTATAAAGAACATTCTCATGGGAGCAGAGGATGGAATTCAGAGAATGGAGCAAGACCTGGGGAGGGTGTTCCAGAAGCTATTCCCATCCACATTCTGCATTTTTCAGCCCTTGAAGCTTCATTCGAGCTGTTCACTTGCCTAGAATACTCCTTCATATCCACCATGTCTAAAACTCAGCTACTCCTCAAGACCCAGATCAAAAGCTATCTCCTCCCCCAAGTTTTTCCTGATGTCCAGACAAGTACGTTCTTCTCCCCAAGTTTGTGAGAGTGCAGACTCTGAGATGGCAATAAGCAGATTTCCTTTATGTTCACAGGTCCCACAGCACCTAATGAAGCGTCCCGCACATGAACATCTGAGAAATGGTCACTTGATACGCGAGTAAGTAAATGGACCCTCTGCTCCTTTTGTCTTTCTCCAAACCCTGCAAATCCTGGACAGGACTGGGACAAAATGGTTATCTTCACAAATACGATCCCACAAACAGAAGGGCTTCAGAAGGAAGGAGGAGAAACCCCCAGGCCCAGCAGGGGCTTCAGGCTCTTACCTCATATTCAAAGTTCCCTCCCAGGGACCCCAGATCCAGGTGCAGGTTCTTGAAAAGCTCATTGGAGCTGGGGACACTCTAGAAGCAAAAATGATCATGGGATTAGGCAAGTAAGTCTGTGCCCGGCCCAGGTGAGGGGCATGCAGAGGGGGAAGTAGGGTCCTGCTGAGCTCGCAGGCTGGGCCCAGGCAGGGCTTCAGAGCAGGCACCGCTGAGCCGCCCTTTACCTAGTGTGAACAATGTTCCTTGCCAAGCGAGTGGCGAAGGAGCTCGTTGGCTGTGTCTTTAGGATAAGACCTAGGATGCATACAGCCTGATCAGGAAATGAAGCTGTGGCCAACAGAATCATTTCTACTGTTTTTTTTTAAATCAGATGTCAGCTAAAGATGGAACTAAGCCATGTATCCATTAACAGATGAGTGCATAAATAAAATGTAGTATAATGTGTTGGAATATCATTCATCCTTTGAAAGGAATGAAAAGAGTTGGGCATGGTGGCGCACGCCTGTAATCCTCCCAACTCAGGAGGCTGAGGCAGAAGGATCACTGTGAGTTCGAGGCAGCCTGGACTACATAGTTCAAGGCCAGCCTGAACTATATTGTGAGATCCCATCTCAAAAAAACAAAAGAAAAAAAAAAAAGGAATGAAGAGAATCACATTCACATGAATGTGACAACATGAACCTTAAAAATATGCTAAATGAAAAATGGCAGACACAAAATGAAAAAATACTGTATGATTCCACTTACATGAAATATCTAGAATAGGCAAATTCATAAAGACACAGACTAGGCTGATGGTTACCAGGGGCTGGAGAGTGGGTTGTTTAATGGGTACAGAGGTGTTTTTCACTGTTCTTGTTGTTTTGTTTTTTAAGACAGGATCCTGATATGTAACACAGGCTGGCCTTGAACTCACTCTGCTGGGACAACTGGTATGCACTACCATGCCCAGCAGGTAGGGAGTTTCTGTTTGGGATTATGACCAACTCCTGGAAAGGGAGGGGATAATGGTTGCACAACATTGTGAAGGTATTTAATACCACTGAATTGTACACTTAAAAATAGTTTAAAATGGCTGGGTGTAGAGGTGTATACCTATAAGCTCAGCACTCTGGAAGGCTGAGGCAGGACAATAGGTTCAAGTCTAGCCTGGGCAACACAGTAACATAGCAAGATGTTATCTCAGCATAAAAAAAATTTTAAAAAAAATTGTAGGCTGAGTGTGGTGGCAGATGCCTATCATTCGAGCACTCAGGAGACAGAGGCAGTGGGATCACTATGAGTTTGAGGCCAGCCTGCATTACATAGTAAGTTCAAGGCCGGCCTGAACTACATAGCGAGACCCTATCTCAAAAATAAAATAAAATAAAAAATAATTTAAGAGAGCTGGAGATGTCACTCAGTGTGAAGGCCCTGGGTTTAGTCCCCAGTAACATTAAAAAAAAAAAAAAGTTAAAACAGCAAATTTTATACCATATATAGTTTACCACAGCAAAACAAGTTTTTCAACAAAAAATTGTGCAGAAGGTTTGTAGGCTGGAGAGGGGACTTCCTTGTTACCTGGTTGTCACTCTCCTCCTCATCCTCATTGGTCTCCTCCCCTAACGCCAAGAGGCTGAGAGCATTCTTATCCTCATGCACAGCACCCAAGAGACCCTTTGGACAAGCAGAAGTCTTGAAACCCTGTGGAGGCTCCAAAATAGAGAAGGAAAATGAAGGAGGGCTCCCCAGGATGACTGAGAGAATGGCCCTAGAATGCCTTTCCTACCCTTTCTGTAGGTATGTCCCAGATCAAGTGCCCCCTTGTCCATGAAGCTGACCCGGAGACCCGGCTCACATTGCCGCCTCTCTTCAGCTCCCACTGCCTGGCTATATGGACAGAGAAATCAGAGGTGTCCCTCTGCTGCGATCTGTCCTCTCCTGCCCAGAGTCCACGTGCGGCCTCACGCAGGTGTGAGGCATCTCCTGCATCCAATTATGAATGCTGCGGACTCGGCCTGATTTCCTCCACTCTTCTTCTGTGGGCCCGGGCTCCAGTGTGCACACAGTAGGCCTGGCAATAACTAAACACTGCACACCAGCAAAGTACTCACCAGCGGGAGTTCTCCAAGCTGACCAGACTCTGCGGAGCTTCCCCGACTCACGTTTTGAGATCCACGAAGACCAGAGGGTGGGGCATCTACAAGGCCTCGTAAAGGAGCCAGGCCGCCAAGAGGAACCTGGATCGGGGCTAACGAGGTACCCAGAGCCTGGGTAACAGAAAACATCTTGTTACAAACCCAAGAAACCATGTGGCTCCAAGCGTGTCAGAGACATATACAAAAATAAAACATCTAAATCCTGCCTGGTCAAATTTAAACCACCTCCGCTTAGAGGCTGCTAATGAAACACAACATCCAGAAATTACCATTGTGCCAACTGTGTGAGAAATCACAGGCTTGTTTCCTGATTCTCATAACTCAAATGCTATCGCACATAAACAGTTCTCTTGCATCTGGCAGATGCTGCACAGGGCTCTGCTCTCCTTGCGGAAGCCACGAAGGAAGTATGCAGGAGCGGGATGCAGAGACAAAACTCTCATCTAGCAGCGCAAGAGCTCTCAATAGATCAAGTTTAAAATTGATGAGTGTAGAAAACACCATCTCAGCGTACTGCTAACAAAGATGGAAGCAAATACCAGAAAACAGGAGTTGCCTCTGGAGAGGGCTCTGCACCCTGGAGAACTGCTCTACTTTGTCATATGCCTTTTGGTACTATTTGACTTGGTTTTGTCTTGTTTTTAATTCTTGGCTTCTATTACTTAATTAAAATGAAAAAAAATACATGAATGATAAAAGAACTCTCTCCCCTCTCTGGTGCTGAGGAAGGTGGGTGAGAGACACCTGTCAAGGGGCTCCAGCGGACGGAGTGAAGTCTTTGGCGCTGCTCTCACAAAAGCTTCATGCCAGCCAGGACTAGGGAAAGAAACCAGACTGAGGGCAGAAAGTGTGAGACCCACAGGCTCCGGGGTTCAGTTTACTCATTTGCAAGATGAAGCAGGCGGGTGCTGTGCCTCCAGGGAAGGTTTACCAAGCAGCTCATGTGAGGGGACTTTGCGAGCAGACCAGCCTACCCCAGCCTTGTAGGATGCTACCATTACTGGGGTTCCTGCTGTGACTCCCTGGGCTTACAGAAGCACGGGCCAGAACCATATTCTAGGGACAATTTATAAAGAGCTCTTTGTTTCTCAAACTTAAAATGTATAAAAGAAAGCAAAAGTTTTGCTTCTTTCTAATCCCACTAAAGAAAAAGGAACCCAGAAGAGGTCAGCTGAGGAAGTTCAGACTGGCCATCTTCTCAGCTACAGCCTTAGCCTAGGAGCCAGGGTCCTGGATGATGACAGCAGGGCCTGTTTGTGCACAGACAAGGCCTCGGAACTCGGGTGAAAGAAGAGGTGAGAAAGATCCTGAGCCTCTGCAGATCCCCAGTCATCTGGACTGCCAGGGCAAAAAACAGCTGATCCATAAAACTGGCCAGAATGCCTGACTACCACTGACGTGCAAAGTCTCCTCTTACTCTCAGGACAGCCCTCTGAGGGGGGCCCTGCCATTACCCACACTCCCTACTTGAATAAATGGAGGCTGGTGAGATCAAGAACCTATCCGAAGCCACATGGCCAGCAAGAGAACTGTAGCAGGAAAAAAATAAATAAATAAAGAGCTTCTCTAAGTGAACCATGAGCAAACTGGTCCTGCCCCTCCTGCCTTTAGCCCTTCCACCAGCCCCAGCGTATCAGCAAGCAAAATTCTTTCCACACTGTATTTATGGAAAATTACAGACTCCTAACGTGGCTAATTTGCTAACGTGCTGGGGGCTTGAGGGAGGGAGACAGGCATGCTGAGGCCTTTGTTCTCCTGGGTCTTCACTAAATCAGTGGTTAGCAGGGAAATTATACATTCCTGGCCCCTAGCTGATCATCTTCTATAGATGGCCATTAACTCTGAGTGTGGGTCTGTGCATGGCGTTGTCCTTCCGAGAAGATAAACTTGCTGCCATTGGGCTAATTAAAACTTTCAGGGTAATCTGCAGCTTATCTGATATTTATAGTACTATAGTAGTTATTAAAACTAACAGAGAACCAGTGCATGTCAGCAATTAAGAACTAGAGGGAACAACTGGGTAAAGCCACAGCTGGGCCAGAGCAAAATAGCCAGAGAAATTCAGACTGATCTCCACGGTCTCTGATCCAACTTGACTTCTTCTGAATGAAGAATATGGTGACTCTTACAGGGACAAAGGATTAACATGACAGGACAAGTCCAGCCCTTCGGTAAATCCCAGTAGGAAAGGAAGTGAAGAGGAAGTGAAGTCACAAATAAGGTCTGCACGAGCATGACACAAGTTAGCAATTTGGTTTCTGGACCCAGGCGGAAACAGCTCACTGAACAGCACGAGGAGACTGAGTGCCTTAGCCCTTCATGACAGTGTAAACTCTCCAGCTCTGCATGCCTCTGAGAAGGGGCAGGTTCACAGCTTTGATGTAGGGTGCTCACTTGGAAGGACCCTGCTCCAAAACTAGTTGATGGGAAAGGCTTCACAAACCTCAGAAGATATCTACGTCCTGTGTGAGGCCCAGCATCAGGGCCACCTTGCCCACTCTGAGAACTGATCACCTTCAAAGCATGTGAATTACCCATGAATTAACAATTATATCTGGGGAAGAGAAGTCAAAAATGTTCTGTCTTGCAGGAGATGGGGTGGGAGAGAACTGAAATACATGTTATCCCACAAGACAGCCACTTGGGTAAAGGCATCAATAGTTACTAAGGAAGAGTCCGTAAGAAGAAAGCAAACTGGGCACTGTGGTAAGATATGAACTGCACCTGCTCCCTCCCTGCCAAGTTCACCCTGGCCTGAAGCCTCAGGCCATGCTCTCTACGAAGCCTACCTGGTTGAGAAGCTGTGTCTTGCCTGGCTCTGTAGCAAAACCTCTGTTGAAATTCAGCTCGACTAGCCCCTGCCTGAGGGGACTGCTGCTTGGCTGGCAGTAGGCTTGCGGCAGAGCGTCCTGCTCTGCAGGGGCAGGGGCCACCTTCTGAGGGTGTTCCAGCATCTGTGGCCCCCAAGACAGAAACCTCGGGTCCCTCTCCATGGCTCTGATGGCCTCATGCTCTCCCTCACTAGATATCCTGAAACGATCAGCAGCCATGCAACAGACTATGTCGGCAATGTCTTTGCATGGCATTTCCTGCATGTTCTCAGGTAGCCCCAGGCCCTCCAGCCTCCTGGAGTCCTTGACTATCTGCAGAATGTGCTGGTAGAACCTCCGATCCTCAGAGTAGTCCTCACTCTCTGACTGCTCCTCAGCGGAGCTCTGCACGTGAGACAACGGGAATGCCAGGTAGGGGCAGGAGTGTGAATCTCTGGGCCCCGTCTCTGACTGCTCCTCGGCCAGCACAGATGCTCGGGGGCTCCGCAGGCCCCCAGGGAAGCTGTTCGCCTCACCGTGGATGAGAGAGCCAAGAGGAAAGGCCTGGCTTCTGTCGCCACTGCTGCAGCTCTTCAGGTCAGCCCAGGACACACTAGGCTTCCTACCTTCGTTGCAGGGGTCTGGAGACCCTGGGAGGTGGCTCTTCTCACTGGCGGGAGCCTCAGAAGAGGCATTCTGAGCTGATTCTGATGCCAGCGGGTCAGATCGAACTACGAAGAGTCCCTGTGGTAGATCTTCAGCTATGGCCCTCAGAGCCAATGCAGCACCAGACTCTGTTTCCTTGCAGCTGCCAGAGGGGTCCCTGTTGACAAGCTTGGAGACTTGTCCCACCCACAGTCCTGCGGGCTCTCTCCTTCGCCTCCCCCTGCTCAGGCCCTCACCTTCTCCAGGAACTCCCTGCCAGCTCAGGTCTTCAGCTGAGCTGCCGTCTACTGTGAACAGTTTACTCTTCCTGGTAGGCAGCATGTGGTCAGAAGAACTAGGGGACAGGGAGGACTCCTCCTCGGGGGAGGGTAAGGGAATGGGGCTCTGACCCCTGTCCCCCGCAGGGCCAGTGGAGCTCAGTGTGGCTATGCTGTGGCCATGCTGCTCCCTCCTTAGCTGCGGGCCCTTGCTGGCTTCAGAAAGCTTGGAGTGGACAGGGGCCTGGCTCCTGCTCTCTAATACGTCTGGCCCACTCTGGAGAGGCCCAGTGTTCTGAGGGCCCAGGGCACCATGCTTCTGCTGTCTGGTCCTCATTTCCAGCTTTTCTATTTCAGGGTCTGAAGACCCCAGGCAGATTTTCTCTGTTGCCTTCTGAAGTATCTCCAAACCCTGCTGATCAGCTATTTCTGTCCTGCATTGGGCTGGAGCCCTGCCTAAGATTTTCTCCACATTGGCAAAGCTCTGGTGGGTTCGGAAAGCTTGGCCTTTGGACAGCGGCTGCAGCTTGCTAGGGAGGGCGCCCACGGGAGGCCAAAGCATGTCACTCAACATGCACGGACTCTTTCCTTTCTTAAACGGTCCCTCACTTCTAGCCTCCATCTCTTGGTCTAGGTGCAGATCAGCAGGCCCAGGTGCTGAGAGAGGGGACGGGCCACGGAGAAAGGAGGAAGGCAGAAGTCCCTGCTCAGGCTGTGTTTCCTAGATGGGTAATAAACATGCAAAGAAACTAAGACAAAACACTTCTGACTTATATGTACTACTTCAACCCTCGGCCAGTTCTTAGCAGAAACCCACCCTCCGCTTAAAACAAAAATTGAAAAGGAAAGAAAAGTTTGAAAATAAGTTGTTTTTAAGCTTTTGTTAACAAGGAGGGAAAGATAGGTTGAAACATGGGTAGGGGAATGAGGGGAAAAAAATCAAGTTATATCATATACAGGTACAAATTCCTTATGATGAATGTGATCATTATGTATACCTAAAATGTACCAATAAACTTAATTAAAAATTTTTTAAAAAGAAAATACTTGATTTCTAGGCTCCAATTACCTTCTCTGTAAAGAAGAAGCTAGACCAGATCTACAGCCTGCAAGCCTTGCTCCATGGTACATAGGGGACTCAGTATGGAGGGGAGGCCTATAACATGGACATGTGACAGAGAAGAGGCATCAGCAGTGCTCACATCCACAGCTTCAACCACAGTGGTTCCATTTCTTTCTTTATAAGCTGTACTTCTACAGAGAAACAGATCTGAAGACAGAGTTCTACTATTCACAAAAGTCCAATAATCATTAGCCAGGTTATTCCTAAGGTGCTACCTAGCTCTCAGATTCTGTGGTCCATTCCCTTTATAAAATCTCCCTTTTATCAAAGTCTCCCAGAAATTTTCTACAAGGGAGAAAAGAGGGGAAGCATGCCCACTGCCTGAGCCTAGGGAATTCATTCCAGTGTCTTCTAGCAGAGGTACTGCTTGCGAGATGCCTAAACAGCCATAGAAGACACCATTAGAAAAACCAACAGCTCCTGAAAATATTCACACTAAACACCATCCACCCAACACTCAACCTCCAGGGGGCCCAACCCACCTGAACTCAGGTTGCCACCTGGTTCAGGCCTGTCCCCCAGACAAACTCAAGCTTGAGGCAATTTTCCTGAGCCCAAAGAACCAGACTGATGGCCCGGAGCTCTTATGTCTCCAAAGCACAGAAGAAATTCTTTTTATCAGGGGTCTCCAGGAACTCAGTGTGCTGCCCAAGCCTCACCCTAGGACCCTCACTTAATCTCATCTCCTACCTTTGGTCGTGCCAGAGCCTGCCAGACTCTGCCAGAGCCTGCCAGATATCCGAGGGTCACTTTACATAGTCCTGGTTAGTGAAAAGCCCATCTGCCACGTTTCGCCTTTCAAACACACGGTATTACAAAAAGTCAACCTATTTGGAAATTACCTGCTCTCCTTCTTCTGTCTAGAGAAATGGGTTTGTTGACTTATTTCTCAGAACCACGAGTAATATGCAAGTGGGGAAGGGAGATACGAGTATCAACAAAGCTTGAACATTATAAAAAGGCTAAATTAATCAACAATTGTTCAAAGCTAGAATTGACATTTTAGGAAAGGAGACAGGGCTGAGGGTGTAGTTCCATGGTAGAGCATGTGTGAGGCCCTGGGTTCAATCCCCAGTACTGGGGGAAGAAAAAGAACAAAATGTTCAGTGAGAAGAGGCAGGCTCTGGTGAGAAACAGACCCTAAACAAAAAAAGGACAAAGGAACTTGGAAAACTGAAAAGGCTGAAAAACTATACTTAGCGCTCCCCCACTGACAGAACTGAGTTCTTCCAGGCCTGCCTTCCTCAGTGTACCCACAGCTCCACGCCTGAGTGAAGAGACAAAGGCCTGGTCCCTGTAACACCTACACGTGGGCCAGTCTGGGTCTCAACTCCCTACGCCTGCCAACCTGCTCCTCCTAAAATAAGGGCAGTAACTTCCACCTGCTAAGTCAGAGACGCTAAAGTGACAAATATAACAACAGTGGCGATAAGACACTCTGAATTCAATTCCAAAGCTACTCAACACCCCCCTGATCATGCTGCCGTGAAAGTCCAGTTATCCACCACTAGCCAAAGACACAGGTAAAAGAGAAAAGCCAGGCAGCAAATAAAGCTCAATGCTTTTCCTTTGAATCTTGAAGGTACTGGTGTTCTGACAACTAAATTCACACTGCTTTAAGCAACTAACAAGCCCACACTAGGACACCCAGACACCCAGTGACGGGAAAGCACACTCGCTCATGTAGGCTCACGGGCCTTCCAGACTGCCTGTCCCCACGCCAGAGTGGCAGATACCATCGCTTAGGCTACCACAGAACACCAGCGCCGGCAGTGCTGCTCTATTAGTCTGATTCTGCAACACACACTCCAGTTGAAAGAAGTGGAATCGTTCCAAGATGGTAACAACTGCCAGAAGTTAAGCAAAACTTAGATGATGCACACTCAAGAGTTTGTTCTTGCTGTTTTTAACCTCCTGGCTACACATACCTCCAGATTCCCCAGACCCCAGGTTTCAGCCCCTCCTCCCTCAGACCTGGCATCCACTGACTCACCGCAGGACTTTTGGCGGCCTCTTTGTCCTTCTTGTCTTTCTTTTCCTTTTTCTTTTTCTTGTCTTTCTTCTTAACAGCCCCAGGAGCTGACAGTTTCCCCCGCTCTTGAACCACCAACTTCCGGTAGTGCTCGTCGCATGGATGGTCCCACGTGGACTGCCCGTTGGCAAAGTTGAAATAGTAAATATCGCCTGTGATGTCCTGGCTGGGAATGAGCAGAGTTCAGGAATTAGTCCCTGCTCAGGTCCAAAGCTACTTAGGATGAAAATAGAAAAAGAAGCAAAGGGTACAGGACACAGAGAAGACAGCGGGACAAGGCACTGAGTTGTGAAAAGGATTAACACAAGAGGACCACATGGCTAAGAACAGGAGCTAGCTTAGACACACAACAATGGGCTTAGATGCATAGACACTTCTCTAGGTGGAGAAACATGCTCACTGGAATTTCTGCAAACTTGTGCTGGACTAGAGTAGAAATGAATTTGATTTTATTTAAATGAAGAAGTATAAATACTATGGCACTTTACAGATAAATGCTAGGATAGTCCTTGCTTGATATTTCAATGAACAGTGTAAAGAAGAAAAATCTATTATGAAAGCTTCATTTTGCAGAAGATACTAAACTAATAAGTTTAGAATCCCAAGCGAGTTGGGATAATGGTAGAAGAAGATAATGTAGGAGAATGTGTGTTTCAGCATGGTCAAGTTCAAAGTAAACCATTACTAACAGTGATCTGTTAGTAAAGGCTGGAGGGTGGCATGGTGGTAGAACCCTTGCCTAGGATGGGTGAGGTCCTAGGTTTGACCCCCAGCACCACCAAGACAATACGATAATCCACTAGGAAAGCGAACAGGATAAAGAATCCCACTCACAATAGCAACATAAGGGCTGGGGATATAGCTCAGTGGAATAAGCGCTTGCCTAGCAAGCGCAGGGTCCTGAGTTCGATCCCCAGTACCGCAAAAAAAAAAAAAAAAAAACAATAGCAACATAAACAAAAATAAATCCAAAATGTGTAAAATCTCTACAAAACTTTATTGAAGGTGGGGGGAGGCAGTTGGAGAGGAATTCCATGTTCCTGAAAGAAAAGACTCAAATCTGTAAAGATGCTAAGAATCTTCAAATTAATGTATAAGTCAATACAATCTCAGTCACGCTCCTTATCAACTTGACAAGCTCAATCTTAACTCAAATAAAAGGGAACATGAGCAGAAATAGGAAAATATCAAGGGTGCCATGGTTCATACATGGGCTGTCCCTGCGGGCTTCAAGTGTTGGAAGGTCGGCTACTAGTATGGCAACTTTTAAGAAGCAGTGGAACCTTTGCAGGATGAGGCCCAGTGGAAGGTCCTCAGGACACCAGGGACACCACTTTCAGAAGGGAGTGGGGTAATTCTCACAGGACTCCTGAACTACTGCTATACAAAGTGCAAGCCTGCTTAATCCCAGCTTGGGCAACTTAGTGACTTAACAGGACCTGTCTCAAAATAAAAAATTAAGAAAGGGCTGGAGATGGGAATGTAGCTCAGTCCAAAAGCCCTGGGTTCAATCCCTAGTACGACACACACACACACACACACACACACACGTACAAGCCTGTCTCCTCCCTCCACCCCTATACTTTGGTTTCCTTTCTCGCCATGTCATGAACACATCATTAAGATGCCATCTACCCTGAGGCCTTCCCATTGTGCCCTCAAACCTCTAAAACTGAGCTAAATTACCCTCTTCTCTTTATAAAGTATCCAGCCTCGGGTATTTCATTATAGTAATATAAAACAGACTAACACAGAAAATCGATTCTGAGTGAGGTCATTGTTATAACTATACCTGAAAACGTAAAGGGAGCTTTGGAACTGGGTAACAGCCAGAAGATGGAAGAGGATGAAGGACCAGGCTAAAAGAAAGACCAGGATACTATAAGCAGAGGGTCTGGAGTGATTCTGGCAGTCTCTAAGTCAAGGAGATCAGGCAACTCAGATGGAACTGATAATCCAACTGAAAACTGAAGAATAAAAGCCACCATTGTCATATAATTACAAAGAATTTGGATGCTTTCTGTCCCTGCCCTAGAGCTTCATAGGCCACCCTAAATAATGATACACTGATTGATCTGGCAGATTTGAGATCTGGCAGGTTTTTTTTTTTTTTTTGTCTTTTTGAGACAGGGTCTCAATGTGCAATTCAGGCTGGCCTTAAGCTCACTTTGTAGCCCAGGCTGGTCTTGAGCTCACAACGATCCTCCTGCCTCAGCCTCCCAAGTGCTGGGATGACAGGCATGTGCCACCACACCTGGCCTGGCAGTTTTTTAATTAACAAATTTCTAAATGAATAATCATATCCAATATTGCTGCAACTGCTAAACTTTCATGGAAATTATATTTGATATTAATTAGCAATACTGAACTTCTTGCACACACTCATACAAATTTTAGAAATTCTAGTTTGAAAGTAATATATACAAAATTTGATGCAACATGCTTACCAGAGGAAGTGTGACCATTCTTCATCTTCTGCCAACAGAGATAAATACTAGACCGACATACACTGCCAACTATTACAACAAAACAATTTTTCCAAACATAGCCAGAAAGAAAAATTCTCAGGGGCCAGAGACAGAAGATATGATGCTGAAGTACAGAACTAACATAACTGCTAACATAAAATGCTAACATAAATGTGGCCCATTGTGGTCTAGAGCTAAAGTGTCCCCTCAAAAGCTATGGAAAGTGATTAGGCCACGGTGGTGGGGGCTGGCCATGATGCTCACAAGTGGATCCGCCCAAGGATGAGTCCACAGCTGAGCATGCTGTTAGGAGGTGAAGCCTGGTTGGAGGTGAACTGCTGGGGTGTGACCTGGAAGGGTGTGTTCTTCTCCCTGGTTCCTGCCCCCTCTTGCTGCTTCCTTGCGGCCAAGGATTGAATAGCTTTCTCCACCATGTCTTTCCACCCACGCTATTTCTGCCATGGAGCCAGACAGTCAGGCACTAAACCAATGGAAACTGTGAACCAAATCAAATCTCCCCTTTGAATTGTACACACTGGGTATTTTGTCCCAGCAATGGGAAACTAAGTAACACGTGGCCTTCGGCCTTCATGAATGTGGTAACTGGAAATGTGACCTTCTATATGTCTGGGATCCTTAAGAACAAGACCTCCATGAAAAAAAGGACCTAGCAGGCCTTGGAAGCAGCAAGGGAACATATCACCCACTCCAGGATCTATGGGCAAAATAAAATCCTATCAAAAATAGAATTTCAAGAAAAATGTAGTCCAAAATATGGACAGGGAATGCCAACTCAGGAAAATAGTATAAAAATACAGTCCTAAATCATTAAAAAAAAAAAACCTTGGCAAATGTAATGAGCAAGCTAGTTAGCAACATAGGAATAAGACTCTCCCAGAAAATAACCCCTACAGAATATGATTCACAAAATTCACAGTAAAAAATTACAGCCCATATGAGGAAACAGTTCATAATGAGGGAAAATCAGAATACACAATGAACAGAACAATTAGCACACTAAGGAACTTGAAATAGTGCAACACTCAAAAGCAGACTAAAAATACCTACATTTAAAATTATTGTTGGGGTGGAAGACACAGCTCCGTGGGAGAGGGCGTGCTTAACATGCACGAGGACGTGAGTTTGACCCCTACCACAATGGTGATGATGGTGGTGATGATAAAGAGTAGGGCTTATAATAAAAAACAAACCCTAAAAAACAGAACTTGTAGGAATTGGCAGAGACATCTAAAAGAAAAGAGGTGGATTAAACATCAAATTGAACACAGAAGGAAAAAATCAAATGAAGAAACTAGAAAACAGAAAATTACCCAGAATGCAATATGGATAATAAAATTATCTTTATGGTGATGCATGCCTGTAATCCCAGCACTCAGGAAGCTGAGGCAGGAGGACTGGCACAAATTTGAGACTATGCTGGGCTGGACAGTGAGTTCAAGGCCAGCCTGAACTACACAGTAAGATCCTGTCTCCAAAACATAATATGAGATAGAAGTTAAAGGACATGGAAGAAAAGACACGAAGTTTCAATGACATCAAAAACAGCCAATTTTTCTTGTGAGAAAATTATTACAACTTGCAACCCTATGAAAGATTGGCCAAGAAAGAAAAGAGAAGTCACAAACGAAAAGTATAAGCAATAACCAGCTGTGGTGGCATATGCCTGTAATCTCAGTACTCAGGAGGCTGAGGCAGGAAGACTGTCATGCATTCAAGGCCAACCTGGGCTACTTGGTGAGCTCAAGCCCAGCCTGAACTACACAGTGAGCTTCTGTCTCAAAAAACAAAATAAAAACAAACAAAACAAAAACCCTTAAAAAGTATAAGGAAGCCAGGCTTGGTGGCGCACGCTTGTGATCCCAGCATTTGGGAGGCTGAGGCAAAGGCAGGAGGATCGCTGCGAGTTTGAGGCCAGCCGGGGCTACAAAGTGAGCTCAAGGCCAGCCTGAACTACATAGTGAGACCCTGTCTCAAAAAGACCAAAAGAAAGAAAGAAGTATAAGGAATAAAAAGACATAACTATAAATCGAATAGGGATTCTAAAACCATACAAGGAAATTAAGAATTGATGACAAACTTGAAAATCTAGACCAAAAGAACAACTTCTCAGAAAAAAGTTTTAACAAAATGGAGTTAAGAAGACACAGAAGACCTGAATTGACCTATAGTTTTTAAAATATTGAATTGGCCTGGCGTGGTAGTGCCTGCCTGTAATCCCAGCACTTGGGAGGCTGAGGCAGGAGTATCACCATAGGGAGTGGCATGCACAGGGAGCACCATGGGGAGTCCCTGTCTCAAAAAAAAGATAAAATACTGAATTGGTGGTCTGGCGCTGTTGCTCAATGGTACAGTGCTTGCCTAGAATGCATGAAGTCCCGTGTTCAATCCTCAGCACTATAAAGATAAACATTTTTTGAATTGTTGGTAACTTATTTATACACATGTCCATCCATGTACACTCTAAGAGTTCTTCCCTTAGGGCTACTAAAAGGCATTCCTAGCCAATGTAATAACACAAAGAAATGAACTTAAACTCTAATACTGAAAACAGAGTAATAAAACAGTTCTTATTTGTGGATTATACAGTTTTTCTGCATAGTACACTTAAGAGTCTACATGTTTATTAGAAAAAGACATCAGGGATGGCAGCTGGATATATAAGATCAATAATAAAAGTCAAAAATAAATAAATAAATAAATAAAAGTCAATAGTGCACTCACGCATAGTGATATACACCTGCAGCCCCAGTCACTCAGGAGGCTGAGACAGGAGGATATACTTGAGCCTCTGACTAGCCTGGCAACATAGCAGTACCACATTGCAAAATTTAAAAAACAAAAACAAAACAAATAAAGAAAAAAATTTATAGTCTTGCTATTCACTAATAACCAAAAAAGAAAACCTATTATTCTTGCATGCATCTAATGAAGATTCCACTTTTGTGTTGGGTTTTTGTTTCGTTTTGCTTTGTCTTTGAAACAAGGTCTTGCTATGTAGTTCAGCCTGGCCTTGAACTCACTATGTAGCCTAGGCAGGCCTGTAACTCATGGTGATCCTCCTGCCTCAGCCTCCTGACTGCTGGGATTACAGGTACATGCCGCTACACCTGGTGATTACACTATATTTTAAAGGGAATATTATGAAAAAATATTTGAAGGGGCTATTTTAGAGCTAAAAATCATGATATATATACGACCACCATGAATCACAAGACTCAACAATACACGTGGGAGGTTGAGGCAGGAAAATCGTTGCAAGTTCGAGACCAGCCTGGGCTACAAAATGACCTCAAGGCCAGCCTGAACTGCATAGCAGTACCCTATCTCAAAAAGATAAAAAAAAAAGAAAAAAAATTCAACAATACAAAGAAACCAATTATTCAAAGTTAACATAAAATATATAGATATAATTCCAGTTAAAATCCCAAGAATCTTTGGCAGACTTTGAGGAACCAATCCTAAAATTCATATGGAAAAGTCGAAGTCCAGGAATTGCCAGGACAGCTAGGCATGGTGGCACACACCGGTAATCCCAGCACATGGGAGGCTGAAGCAAGAGGATCACCACAAGTTCAGTGCCAGTTTGGGCTATATAAAAAGACCCTATCTCAAGAAATAAATAAATAAAATAAAATTCCTAACATAAAATTATTTTTTGTTTGTTTGGTTTTGGTCTTTTGGGGGTTTTTTTTGAGTTTTTTTTTGTTTTTTTTTTAAATAAAAGCACAAAAACATATTAACAAACAGACACAAATTAGCATAAAAAATAGTACAATCAAAACTGATCTACAGACAAGGTGACATGGACTCAACAGTGGTTGTTGCTTTACCCATTGATATCTTCGAAGTGTATATATATGAACCCAGATACAGACATGTAAAATTGGTCAGACAATCCTCTCAACAACAGAAAAGCACAAAAAACAAAAAACCAAAGACAAAAAAAAAACAAAAACAAACAAACAAACAAAAACCACCAATAGTTGCTGCTTTGCATATTGATATCTTCGAAGTGTGTGTTCAGGATAACACATACAGACATACAAGATTGATAGAATAACCCGTCATCAATTATTCCTTAGCATTAAGTGATATAATACAATAGTAGAACCATGTTAGCTTAGCCTTCCTGCATATATGTATATTCATATATACATACACACATTTTTGTCTCTTTCTTTTCTCCTTTCCCTCGTCCCATCTGTTCTTTGTTTTTGAACAGATTTCCTTCATGTCTCTTAGTTTATATTCCCACCCTCAGGTTCTTACACCAGTGATACAATACGTTGCCTGCACATGTATCACTGATTTATTTCACTTACGAGTATGGACTCCAGTTTTGACCACTTGCCTACAAAGTCCCCAAGACTGTCTTTCTTTATAGCTGAATAATATTCCATTATATAAAAATGCCACAATTTTTTAATCCAGTCTTCTGTGGATGGACACTTAGATTGCTTCCACATTTTAGCTATTACAAATTGTGCTGCTATAAACATGGGTGCACATATATCAGAGTGATATGATGTTTTCAGATCTTCTGGGAAAATACCCAGAAGGGGAATAGCTGGTTTGAATGGAACCTCTAGACCTAGTTTGCGGAGAAATCTCCAAACGCTCTCCACAGTGGTTGCACCAGTCTGCAATCCCACCAGCAGTGTAATAGAGTCCCTATTTCTCCACATCCTCGCCGGCATCTGTTATTGGATGACTTTTTCATACTGGCCAGTCTTACTGGGGTGAGATGAAATCTCGATATTGTTTTTATTTGCATTTCTCGAATGACTAAGGATGTGGAACACTTTCTCATATATTTATTTGCCATTTGTATTTCTTTGTCTGAGAATTGTGTATTCATCTCAGATGCCCATTTCTGGATTGGGTCTTTGAATTTGGGCAGGCACATGTTTTTTTATTCTTTGTATGTTCTAGATAGAAGACCTTTGTCTGAGGGACAGCCAGCTAGGATTTTTTCCCAATTTGTGGGTTTTCTTTTGACTTTGCTGGTGATTTCTTTAGATGTACAAAAACTTTTCAGTAGAATGAGGTCCCAATTATTGATTCTTTGAAGTATTTCCCTTGCAGCTTCATTTTTGTTCATGAACTCTCTGCCTACTCCTATGTCTTCAAGATTTTTACCTACTTTCGCTTCCAATAGATTCAGAGTTTCTGTTTTAATATTGAGGTCTGTGATCCATTTTGACCTGAGTTTGGTGCATGGTGATAGACTGGGGTCTATTTTCAGTTTTCGGCAAGAGGCAAGCCAGTTTTTCCAGCACCATTTCTTAAACAGGCCTTCTTTTTTCCAGTGGGTTTGGTTGACCCTTTGTCAAATATTAGGTAGCTGAGTGGGTTTTTCGTTATGGTTGCATCTTCCAGTCTGTTCCATTGATCCTCAGGTCTGCTTTTTAGCCAGTACCAGGTTGATTTTATTACAGTAGCTTTGTAGTATAATTTCAGGTCAGGGATTGTGATTCCACCTGACTTGTCCTTATTGCCCAGGATTGCTTTTGCTATTCTG
>PVLD010024438.1:0-25485 GCA_004027595.1 Dinomys branickii
GGCCTCCCTCCCATGTGCAGTCACACCCAGCCCAACTCATCCTGCGGGCCCAGTCTGGCAGCCCGGCCCCTCCCACCTGCCTGTGCCCGTAGCACAGGGTTGGGCACTGCCATCCCTTGGTGGGTGAGGTGGAGGGCTGGCCACAGACCCTAACTTTCTATGCAGATGACCCCTAGGGTCACGAGTGGACTCGTGGCTGGCATCATCCAGACATAAAGTATCATGTAGAGATGAGCAACCCAGGTCTCCGTGGCTAAACTGAGGCATGGAGGTTTGGAAACTTGCACAAATAGCACAGCTAGTGAATGGCAGGGTTAAGAGTTGACCTGGGGCCCCTGGACTTCTGCTCCTGGCAGTCCTGAGGCAGGACTGCAGACGGCACTACGTCCGAGTGGCATGCAGGAAGCCATCAGGATTTCTCCTGGCTGGGGCCTGGCACGAGGTGGGCACTGAAGCAGCAATCATGGAGGGTCTCAGCTGCCTTTCCTGTGTCTTAGGAACAGCGCTGGTGGGCCTGGCAGGGAGAAGATAGGAGGCTGTGCCAGGAGTGGCTGCGGGCATGGAGAGAGGCTGATGCTTGCAGACTACTCGGTGTGGGGCACAGAAAGCTGAACACTTGATACTGGGTAGGGTGCAGGAGGCTGAGGCAGGACAGTGCAAGAGCCCCACCTCTGGGTCTTTTCTGCTGCAGCACTGTTCTCAACAGCCAGAGGCCCCAGTGGGGACAGAAGGAAATGGCCAGGGGTGGGTGCATGGCTCTGGAAGCCCAGCATGTTGGTCAGGGTGGCAAACCTGAGCCTGAATGTTCAGGGGCTCAGGGCATCATTGCTACTATCTGAGTACCTGGCTACCCAATGCCAGGTTCTTTGCCACATGCTCAGGGAAGAAATGGGGTACAGAGCCAGGTGAGGTGGTGCATGCTTGTCATCCTAGCTACCCAAGAGGCTGGGGCAGGAGGATGGCAAGCTCAAGGCCAGCCTAAGGATGTAGCTCAGTGCAAACGCCCTGGGTTTGATCCCCAGTACTGCGCACAGTAAGAAGGACAGGAAAGAGGGCAAGGCATAAAAGTAAGAGACTTTCCCAGGTCTCTTGCCCAACATTGTGAATCTAGAGTGTTCTGTGGAGGAGGAACTTGCACCCAGGTGCCCTGAGCCACACTCTGGATCACTGGGCCATGGCCGCTGTCTCGGGTGCCTCCTCCTGATGGGAGGGGACAGGGAAATGGTGCATGTGCGGGCAGCTAGGTAATGGGGGAGCCCAGGCAGATGTGCAGGGACCACACAGGCGTCTGGAACCCCAGGATGGGCAAGGGCTCCTACAGCTGGACTAGGAAGTGCTATCCCTTTGGCAGCCCCTGGCCCCAGCCTTTTGTTGTCTCTGTACCTCCCATACCTCCCACCCCAACATGTAGCTCCTTGGTGGTCTCCAGAGGACAGACATCTTCAATCTGGCATTGCCAATGTCTCTAGTCACTTCTCCAGCAGTAAACAAATCCACCCACAGGTAACAGCATCTTTCAAACTCAGGCTGGCCTCGAACTCAGACTGATCCTCCTGTCTCAGCCTCCCTAGTGCTGTTGAACATCTTATATAAGGGGAGTCCACCATTTGTACCCTGAAGATGGCTCGATCCCCTCCCTTGCACACCAGGCAGGTGTGGCCAGCTTGCACCTTGGGCCAGCTGTTGGCCACTCTTGTCTCCCCGCCTTGTGGGAGGCTTGGACCCTGACCCAGGCTCGGTACTTCTGCCCTCATGGTAGGAAAGGGCACTTCACTGGGCGTTGAGCTGGCACCCATGCCTCCAAGTTTCTTCTCTTTTCTCATCCTTCTAGAAAATGCCTACATCTGGTTTTCTCAGGTTGCTCGATGAAAAGAAGGCCTTCATTTTAATACAATAGCATCCATCAATCTTTTCTTTTATGATTGCTCATTTTTGTCTTAAGAATTTCTGGAAGCAGCCGAGTGTAGTGTCGTATACCTGTCATCCCAGCCCTTGGGAAGCTGAGGCAGGAAGATCAGTACAAATATGAGGCCAGTCTGGGCTACAATATTGAATTCAAGGCCAGCTTGAACTGCATAGCAAAACCCTGTCTCAAAAAAAAAAATACAACCAACCAACCAAACAAACAAACAAAAAATAATTCCTGGAAGGAAACGTAAGGAGATTCAAGATGTGTGTCTTAGCTACTTTTCTTGTTGCTGAGACAAAATACCCAAAGCTAAAGGGGAAAAAGTTTGTTTAGCTCACGGTTTGTAGAGGTTTCAGTCCATTACCAGCTGGCTCCAAGATAGGGTGGTGCAGCAGACAGCTATAGCAGAGGAGAAACAGTTTGTGGTGGGCAGAACGTAACAAAGGAAGAAGTGTGGATCATGGATCACAGCTCTTTCTACCCCTTTTATCTTCTCCAGGCTACTTAGGGCAGGCAGCACTCACACCCTTAATCCTGGTGCCCTTAATCTTAGCACAGCACCATGAATCAATCCCAGCATCATACACTCTAGATCCAGTCACCTCTGAAAAGCCCCACATGTGAGAAGCATGAGGCTCTGGGGGGGACATCTAGACACAGCCATGACACTGTGTAATGTCCATTTACCATGATCTGGAAAACCAAACAAACATAAAAACAACCATTTTGACCCTTCTATATCCATGCTGCTGTAGTGGGAAGTCACTGCCATGAAACAGGTCTCCAGAAGTTCCCACTGGGGTAGGCAGGTAACTCTATGTTTCCCAACAGCTCCCCTGTCCCTTGCACTTGGCCTCAGTGAACCCCACTGTCTTCTCTGCCTCTTTGAAGTGGAAGCATCTGATATTCCCTTAGTGTCTGCCTCACCTGGCTGCCCATCCTCTAGGCTCAACCGTATGGCCGGGGTTTCTTTCTTTTCAAGGCTGAATACTACTCCCTCTTGTTTGTATACTACCTCTGGCTCATCCTCTCATTTGAGAGTGGACATGTGGGTAGCTTCTGGGAAGAGGGTGGCTATGATACAGGTGTGCTGTATTCTGCTTTCAGTTATTTGAGATAGGTACCAGAAGTGGGACGGCTGGATAGCCATGCTATTTCTATTTGAATTTGTTTGTTTGTTCTTTGAGACAGGATCTTGCTGTGTAGCTCAGGCTGGCCTGGAACTCATGGTGATCCTCCTGCCTCAGCCTCCTGAGTGCTGTGGTAACATGTCTGTGCGCCACGCCTGGCCTGTTTTCAAAATTGAAAGGCCAAGAACTCTCACTGAGCAGGTACTTTGGGCCACAGCCTGTCTCACAGAGCAAGGACCACAGTCCTTGGTGGCTCAAGGTGCCCAGGCCAACATCTGAGGCAGGTGCATAAAAGGGGAAAGCAGTGTGGGTTTGGTCCCGATACTGGGTCTGGTGGACATGGGGACCCAGTAGCATCAGGGCCAGTGAAGCAGGAACATCTCGGTGACATGATACTCTAATATCCTGGATGAATCTGGCAGAACTGCAGAGAATTGCAGAGGGGCCTGCCGGAGACAGAATGCCCCAAATAAATAAAAGGCCTCCTCATCCAGCTGTGGGAAAGTAGTCTACAATCAAAGCCTCACTGGCCACTGAGGGCTTTTACAAGAGAAGAGTCTTAGGTAGGCACAGTGGTGTACACCTGCAATCCCAGCGCTCTGAGAGGCTGAGGCAGGAGGACCATAAGTTCCAGCCCAGCCTGGGTAACCTAGCAATTTGGCGAGATGCTGTGTCAGAATGAAAAATCAGTAAAAAAAGAGCTGGGGATGAAGCTCACTGGGAAGACCTTGGCTTTGATCCCCAGTACTGCAGGCGCGGGGGGTACTGTGTTTCTTGTCTCTGCAATTAGACCCCCGTTTACCTCCTGCCTTGAGGCTGGGGTGACAGGCATGTGCCACCGTGCCCAGCCTCCCTGACCATTATAAGTGGTACAGTTGTATATAATTTCTTTCTTAATTATGTTACCTATAGGTGCATAATCATTTGTTTTTAATAAATATATTATTTTAATAAATATATTGTTTTCATTTTGTTTTTTTTTTTGAGACCAAGTCTGGCTCTGTAGCTCAGGCTGGCCTTGAACTTACTGTGGAGGCCAGGCTGGCTTTGAACTTATGAGATCCTCCTGCCTCAGCCTCCTGAGTGCTGAGATCATGGACATGGGACCACTCCTGGGTTTCTTCTTTCATTCCTGCCAGAGACATCTATTTGACTACCACCGTACTTTCAAAGAAACTTCTAGTGCTATTGACTTATCTTTCTATGTAAATTTTTTTTTTTTGTCTTTTTGAGACAGGGTCTCACTATGTAGTTCAGGCTGGTGTTAAACTCACTTTGTAGCCCATGCTGACCTCGAACTCACATCCTGCCTCAGCTTCCCAAGTGCTGGAATGACAAGCACTAGCCACTATGCCCAGCTTGACTTTGTTTGTCTTTTTTTTGTGGGAGGAGTTGTTTTGCTTTTTTTTTTTCCTTATGGCACTGGGGTTCAAACCTAGGACATTTACACTGAGCTACATCCTCAACCTTTTCTTTAACTTTTTTTTTTTTTTTTGGTTGGCTCTGGGTTTGGGAAGTTCCTGTCTGCAAGGAGCTGGCCCCAATGCTCTGGGCCCATGGTGAGGCAGCTTCATGGCAAGAGTGTGTGGAAGAGCAAAACTGCTTGCCTCATGGCTGAGAAGCAGAAGAGGAAGAAGGAGCAGGAGTGGTGGCACCCCTGTCATCCCAGCACTTGGGAGGCTGAAGCAGGAGGGTCATGTTCATTCAAGGCCAATCTGGGCTACATAGTGAGACCCTATGTCAAAAACCAACAACATGAGCAAAAACAGGCTGGGGATCTAGCTCAGCAGCACAAGCACCTGCGTGGTAAACACAAGGTCCTGAATTTGATTCCTGGTACCAAAAACCAAAAACCAAACGAAAGCCAACAAAAACAAAGAAGAGGGCCGGGGATAGAGCTCAGTGGCACAAGCACTTGCCTGGCAAGTGCAAAGTCTTGAATTCAATCCCCAGTACCAAAAAACAAAAACAAAGAAGAGGTGAGGATATTATGACCCTCTCGAGGACACAGCTCCATTGACCTCTGAACTACCCTCAGGAGTGCACCCTGTCACACATGCCGTGCTGGGAGGGATACCAGGGAAACTGAGGCAGCCGTGAATATTCCTGGAAGTCCAGCTTGGGCTCTGGCCCTACCTTTTCCTTGCAGGCCAGTTCTAAGTGTGTTTAGATTTACTTCTAATTCTTCCCGGACCAAAGGATTATTTGTAAGTGTCGTTTTTCATTTAAATTTCTAGGGCTGCTGTGTGTTTTGGCTGTGTGCCTGCAATCCCAGCTATTCAAGAGGCTGAGACAGGATGGCAAGTTTAAGAGCAGTGTGGGCCATCCAGAGAGAGCTCCAACTTGCTGGGTATGAAGCTCAATGCTACAGAGACCTCTGCCTCCAAGCAAAGAAAAAAGAAGAGTGCAGAGTCAGGGCTGTAGTTCAGTGACTGAGTGCTTGCCTGGCATGTGCAAGGTGGGCTCCATCCCCAGCACCCGAAATAAGTAAATAAAATGCGCAAACATATGGGAAGACTTCATTTTAGTTTTGTTATTGATCTATGATTTAATTCTTTCTTTGCTTGTTTTGAGACAAGGTCTGGTTATGTAGACTAGGCTGGCCAGGAACTCATTGCAGTCCTCCTGCCTCAGCCTCCTGAGTGCTGGTATGGCAGACTTGTGCCCTATGCCTGGTGTGATTCATGATTTTATTCTACTGCAGCTCAAGAACATGGTCTGTGTGACACCAGTTGCTTCTCTATTTGTTGAGACTTCTTTTGTGACCTCAGGCATGATATTTTGGGGCTTTAATTTTTTTTTTTCTGAGACAGGCCACTGCAGGGGCAAGTGCTTGCTTCTGCTTCCTTTTGGCACCCAGAATAGTGCCCGTCATCCCTGTACCCATCCTGCCCCAATACACCCATCCATACCTCCATGGCCATAACCCCTGGGTCTGCCCGCCCACCAGCTGTCTACTTAGCAAGGTAGGATCCATAGGATTAATCCCTTTAAAGCGCCCAGCAGTGTCTAGTAAATTCCCATCACTCCCCACAGTTCTAGAACTTTCCCCTTCTTTCTCCCTCTATAAGGAAGTGCCATACCTACAAACACTGACGCACCTGTTGCTCTGGAGGGGTCTACTCCCTACCCTTTTCAGGAGAATCTTGTGTTGTGTGGCTTTTGGCATGCCACCTCAGTAGCACCCATGTGTTGCTGCACATGCCAGTGCTCTGTCACCCCTTAAACCTGAGTGGCACTCCATTGTATGGATACATGCATTTTTTTTTAAACAGGGTCTCACCATGTAGCCCAGGCTGGGCTCAAACTTGTAGTGATCCTCCTGCCTCAGCCTCCCAAGTGCTGGGGTGACAAGGGTGTGCCAGTGCACCTGGTTTTGTGGGTTTCTCCTGCAGGGACCAGGTGTGGTCCCCTCCTGTTTGGGTGGTGGAAGGTCACTGTTGGCACCCCTTCCCCACTGCCCTGAGATGGGCTCTACGGAGCAGATTCTGGGTCAGCAAGAGGAGGTGCTAGGATGTGCATCCTGGGGATACTGGGTTGTGACTATGGCTTCTTCCCAGGCTCCCTTCCCAAGCACCCCCAACACCCCGATGCAGGGAGGCAGGAGTGCGTTTTCTACAGCAGCTTTACTGAGGGGACTGAAAGCGCTCCATCTGGGGGGTGGGCATGGCCCAGGAAAGGCACACAAGGCTGTGGGGTCTCCCTCTGGCGACACAGCACTCCCTGGGGCCCCTCTTTGGCACTGAGCTGGGAACATGGAGCCCTGGCTCCCAGTAGATGGGCTGCGCGCGCCCCCCAGTGGCGGCTGGCAGTGTAGGCTGGCGGGGTGGGGCACTGATCGCTGCTGGGAGCCCCGGGCCCGGTCACCTCCCCTGCTGGCAATGGAGCCTGCCACAAGCAGGGAAGCCGACACAGTAGGTGGAGGAGGAGAGAAGGCCAGGGCTGCCTTCTTGTGGCTCGTCCCCCATCCCAGGGGGCTCTTAGGGTCTCCTGGTGGCCAAAGGGGCACTGACACAGGACTCTTTCTGGGCCCTGTTCGGCTGCTTCTGTGGCAGGAAAGGTATCCCACCGCCCAGGGGTGATGACAGCAACGGGCAAGTGGTGACTTGAGTCTTAGGAGGGAGGTGGCCTTTAGCTGGCGGTAGTGAGCTGGGGTCTGGGGCCCTGCTCCATCTCCAGGCTTGGCCCCAAGCCCTATGCCCCTCCCTGGAGCAAAGGTGGTCACAGTGGCATAGTGCCTGGGTCCCTGACTCTTCCAGGAAGGGAGGCTGTGGCCCTGAGCAGGAGGCACGCGGGGGTGGTAAGAGCAGGGTAGGGACCTCGGCTTCCTTCATGTGGTCTGAGAACCTGGGCTGGGGCAGGGTTGGCAGCCTGGTGGTGCTCAGGTAGGGACACCAGGCCCGGGGCCCTCGCCAAGGATGTGGCGCAGTTCCTGGAGGCGCTGCTGCATCCTGGGGACGCCAGCCAGCTGCTGCTCCAGCCGCTGCCGCTCCTCCGTGAGGCTCAGGCGCACTGCTGAGTCCAGCTTCTCGAACTTCCAGCCGCCCTCGCCATCGAACTGCAGCAGGTGGGTGTGGTACTTCCTGTGGGGACACGAGGGGACCTCAGCCATGGCCACCCTCCCTGTCAGGGCAGCCCCTACCCCAGGGCAGGCCTCAGCCCAAGGAGCACCTACCATAGGGAGGGTCGGTGGGTGATGGAAAGCAGCGCAATGCCTGCGTCCTTGGCCGCCTGGAAGATCTTGCCTTCCACATCGATGCTCACAGCACTGGTGCACTCGTCCAGTAGGGCGTACTTGGGCCTTGGGGGTATGGTAGGGGACAGGCTATGGGCCGGGGCCCCTTGCACCTCCCGCGGCTCCTGGCTGCCTGCAGCCCAGGCCTCACCTGTGGTAGAACATCCGGGCCATGCCAATCCGCTGCTTCTCACCCCCTGACAGCACGTCCTTCCAGTCACACAGGGCCTCCCAACCTGCGGGAGCAGGGAGTTTTCAATCCAAGGGCCAGTGTGTGTGCGCGCAGGGTGCCCACAGGGGCTGGAGAATTGAGACTCCTGGGAACATGGGCACATCTGACCCCAGAGCGGCTTGTCCAGTGGCCTGCTTCTGTTCTGTGGCCTGTCTCTCTGTGTGTGGTACTTTGGTAACTGAAAAGGAATTGGAGTAAGATGTGGTGGCACAAGTCTGTCATCCCAGCACTCAGGCGGCTGAGGCAGGAAGACCGCATTGAGTTTGAGGCCAGTCTGAACTGCATAGATCTCATCTTGAAAGAAAGAAAGAAAAAGGAATCACTGGGGATATAGCTCAGTGGCACAAGCGCATGCCTGACAAGCACAAGGTCCTGAGTTCGATTTCCTGTACCAGAAAGAAAGAAAGAAAGAAAGAAAGAAAGAAAGAAGAGAAAAGCGGAGGGAAGTCCTCAGTGGAGGTCCCAGAAGCAGAGACAGAAGGCCAGGCCAGGGGACCCGACCAGGCCCCACTCTGCACATAGGTGGATGACAGAAATCCTCCTGCCCCTGCCCCATCGAGTGGCTGCCTCTAGGACAGGAATGTTGGCCTGGGACCTGGTCTGCCCTCTATACTAGAAGGAGGCGGAAGGAAAGACTCTGCCCAAGGCCAACTTGTCCCTAGCAGGGGCAGCAGGAAGCAGAGGCCTGGTATCCACACTTCCCCAAGGAACAGGGAATGAGGAATGAGTACCAGCACCACCTATCCCCAAAGTGTCAGTGGACGCTGGGGACGAACACAGACAACATCATGTCCTAGCCCTTGGCCTGCTGCAACTTTGGCTGACCTGTCACCTCTCTGCCTAAGCCCTCTCAAGGTCATACTCTGTCCTGCTGTCTCTGGCTCACAAATGGGGTGACTGCTCAGGGACTTACAGGTCTCGGCTCAGAGCTGTCTTTCCTGAGAGAGGGCGGAGTGGTAGGGGGAATGTCAATGGGACGAGTACCCTGAAGGAAGTCCCCTGCCTGCAGTCTCTGGATACTTGGGGCCACTGTGTGTGCTGGGCTGGAGACGCACCTCCCTCCCGCTGCAGGATGTGGTTCAGGTGCACGATGTCCAGGATGGCTTCCAGCTGCTGCTCTGAGCAGCCCTTGCGGCGCATGTCCTCCACCGAGTCTGGGTAGATGACCTGGTCGCGCAGCGAGCCCACAGACATGTAGGGCCTGCAGGGAGCAGGTGGGGACTGTCAGCTCAAGCTCCAGCTGCCGCAGGGCCTCTTGGGTGGTGGACACACACACTGTCCGTGACTTGCACATGATGTGTGCAAGCACACCTGTGTGCACACACAGCATGGGTGCACCCTGCTAACAACCCCCAGCTCTGCAGTGCAGCTGGGGGGGAGCAGCTCTCCAAAGCCTGGGGGGAGCAGGCAGGGCAGAGTGCGCCTCACCTCTGCGGGATGTAGAACATGCGCTGCGGCGGGGGCTTGTAGAGGACGCCACCATAGGTGGGCCATAGCCCACCCAGGATCCTGAAGAGTGAACTCTTGCCGCAGCCGTTGGGGCCCGTGATGAGCAGGTGCATGCCCTCTTCCACCTGCAGAAGGGCAGTGCCATTGGTGGGTGTTGGTTTTTAATTTAATTAATTTATTTTTGTTTTTTTGAGATAGGATCTCACTATACAGTCTGGGCTGGCCTTGAACTCAGTATGGAGCCCTGGCTGGAATGGAACTCATACTGATCCTCCTGCCTTAGCCTCCTGAGTGCTAGGATTACAGGCGTGGCCACCACGCCTAGCTTGGATCTTTTGCCAAAGGATGGCAGGCCACAGGGATGGGTCCTGTATCTGGAGTCGCAGCTGCATGCCTGTCTCAGGAGGCCGGCAAATGGATGTGACCTGGCCCCAACTCTAAGGCCCGACATGTCCAGACAGCACAGGGCAGGCACATGCAGTGCCCCCAGGCCCGCTCACCTCCTGTTCTACTGAGAGTCCCAGCACAGCATAGGATGCCAGGTCATTCAGCACCCGTGCCCAGTGTGTGAGGGCAGAGGTTGCCCAGAGCTGCCAGTGCCAGTGTCCTTTGGCTCTTCCCTCTTTATCTGTGAAAGCCACAGATAGTGACCCTGGGCGCAGGGCTCCTGACGAGGGCCTTTGGTTCACGTCAGGCAATGACATGGGTCAAACTATGCCCCCCAAGTTCATACACTGAAGTTTTAAGGCCAAGTTGGAAATGGGATCACCGCAGATGTAACCAGTTAAAGTATCTCAAAGTGATACTGGTATGATCCCTCATGGAACACGATTGGCGTCCCTAGAAAAGGGGGGGGGGCTTTAGCTGGGTGTGGTGGTACAAAGCTGTCATTTCAGCACTCTGGGAGGCTGAGGCAGGAGGGCCTTAAGTTTGAGCCCAGCCAGGGCAACTTAGTGACTTAGCGAGACCATGTCTCCAAATAAAGCTATAGACTGCTGGAGGCGGGGCAGTGGTGACAACGATGATGACGACGATGACGACAGTGACAGACGTGAGGCTACACCACGGGTCTTCAAGGGTTACGGGGGGGGCAGGGCCCTTGCTTTATCTCCGGGTTCCAGTACCCAGCCCAGAGTTCAAAGTATATGGGGTAAGGTGGCACACACCTATCTGTCATCTCAGTACTTTGGAGGCTGATGCAGGAGGATTGTTGCAAGTTCGAGGCCAGCCTGGGCTACACAGTGAGTTTAAGGTCAGTCTGAAATATACAGTAAGATTGTGTCTCAAAAACAAAAAACAAAGTCAGGTGTGGTGGTGTAGTTCTGTGATCCCAGCACATGGGTGGCTGAGGCAGCAGGGTCACCACGAGTGCGAGGCCAGCTCGGACTACATACTGAGTTCAAGGCCAGTCTGAACTACATGATGAGACCCTGTCTCAAAAAACTAAAAAAACATAACAAACAGCCCCTGCAAAATTTCTACAAAATTGTTTTCTTAAACTGCAGGCAGCCCGGGGTGCACTCTGTGTGTGCAGCCAGACCTCTGCACTAAGACACGTCCTACTCTAGCCCATCTCTTAGTACAGCGCTGCCTTGGTTTCTCTCCGCAAGCCTTTTAGCTGCTCTGCTGTAGCCTGCTGCTCTGGCCTGGCATTTCCAGTCCCTAGCTGCAGTGTATCTTCCCCCGTCTGCTGCTCAGCCCTACCCCAGGCCTGGCCGGCAAGTGCCTGGCAACCCCTCTCCTTGCCCCCACAGGGCTGGGAAAGCTCCCAGGGACAGCTGTGTCCACCACAGACCTTGTGCCAGGCTGCTCATGGTGGACACACAGGGCCCTGGGCTGGACACCAGAGGGGCTCAGGGGGAGATGGTAGCAGTGTCATGTCCTGCAGCTACAGAGGGGCCACAGCCCAGGTCTGACCCTCTCCTGAGGCTGGGAGCCAGCAGTGACACGGCAGGTGAATGTGGGGTTACCCAGTTTGGCCAGTCCTGGTAACCAGGAGCCTCTTATCAGCCCTGACTATTGCCCCAGCATACGCCGTCAGGGACACATCACTTCTCTCCCCTCAACCTTGTCCCATTTGCCACGAAGATCTGGGGACAAGGTCTATTGCCAGCAGGGCCAGGAGAGAAGCCAAGAACTAGGCTTGGAGATGCAAGTGTCTCCCCAGGTGCGCGGGCCCTGCCCCACCCTACCCTGCCTACCCGGATGTTGAGGCTGGCCACCACCACCTCTCCTGTGGGTGTGATGATGGGGATGTCCTCGCAGATGATGCCCTGCTCCACGTCCACCACCTGGCCTGTATGGGAGGGAAGGTGCAGAGGGGTGAGGTGTGGCATCTGGGGCCTGGGACCCCTGGACAGCTGCTTGGCCTCCGGGAGCTGAGCCCAGCGCCCTGGGCTGCTCCACTTGCCCTCTGGAACTCAAGCCCAGAATCTATTGCTTGGCAGCCCCGGCACCTGGCCCCATCTTCAAGCTGGGTGAGGAGGCACAAAGCCTGTCATCCCACCCCTTGGGAGGCTGAGGCAGGAGGACTGCCCTGAGTACCAGGCCAGCCTGTACTACATCATGAGACTATTTCAAAACACAAAGGCAGCTCCCACACCAGGCCCGTCTGCCATCCTCAGCTGGCCAGACTCCTCCCCGCTGCGGCTGGCCTCCAGTCCTCAGTGATGGGCTAGGCACCAGGCAGAGCCACCTACCTTGGATGCGCAGGGGCCCCTCCATGCGGACGCTGGAGCGCACCATGGCCCCTGCCCCCGCCTGGGTGTCATCCAGCTCCCCTGGCCGCTTGAAGCGACAGTGCTGGACATCTTCAAACACCTGGAACATCTCATGCACACGCGCTGTGTAGCCGGCCAGCTCTGTCACCTCTTTGTAGGATGACATGATCCGCTCAGTGGCGTCAGCTGCAGCTGTGAGCAGGTTGCGTGCAATGGTGAAGGCCTCCGTGCGCTCGCTCACCAGGTCCTCCTCCCTCATCTCCAAGGTGGCCCTCTTCGTGGCCTCTGAGTCTGTACGGGAACAGGGGAGGTCACAGAGGGCGACACTGAAGAGGATACCTGGCCTACCTCCAGCCATCAAGTGGAGGTGACCCTTGTCTTACCTTAGTCACAATGGCTAACACCAAGAATACAAAATCTGCACACCTATTATCTCAGCACCTGGAAGGCTGAGGCAAGAGGATTTCCACAAGTTCCAGGCAATAAGTCCTCATAAAGTTGTGGGGAAAAAGGAACCCTTCTCCACTGTTTGTGGGAGTGAAGACTGGTGCAACCACTGGAGATTAGTGTGGAGATTCCTCAAAAAACTAAAAGTAGAGGTCCTATTCGACCCAGCTACTCCCCTTCTAGGCATCTGCCCGAAAGATGAAAGCCACCCTACCACGGTGCTCCATGCACACCCATGTTTATAACAGCACAATTCATAACAGCCAAATCTTGGAAGCAGGCTGTGTGTCCATCAGCAGATGCACGGAGAAAGACAATGTGTTTACACAGGATGGAGAAGTGCTCTGCCATAAGGAAGGGTAAGTTTGAGTCGTTGGTAGGAGAATGGATGTGCCTTGAGCCCGTACTGCTAAGTGAAATAAGTCAGATGCAGGAGGTTAATTATCACAGGGGTTCTTCTGTATGAGAAACCTAACACATAAATAAAATAAAAAGGAAAATAAAGGAGAGAGGGTAGGATAGGTGCCAGTCTTTTCTGAAATTTCCATGTTAAATGATGATCTAGTCCAAGAGAAACCAAGGGTCTGATACAGGGATTAAAAAAAGAACAATACAAATAATCCTTAATTGTCAGCCCTTAATGGCTTGTGCCTTTAGGAATGTATATTTTATTTTTTAACCAATTAATTAATTAATGTTAGGCTTTTTGAGAGAATCTCACTGTGCAGTTCAGGCTGGCCTTGATCTCACTATGCAGCCCAGGATGGCCTCAAACTCTTGGTGATCCTCCTGCCTCAGCCTCCTGAGTGCTGGGATGACAGGTGCACACCACACAGTTGGCAAGTCCTGCAAGTCTTTTCTGTGAGGAGGCAAGAACCCCCCAGGGGTGAGGTGGGGTTCTCTGGTCCTCTTTGGTGGACCTCCTTAAAGCCCATCCAGTGATAACATCACTCCCAAAATGAACTCCAAAGGGCTTACAGCTCAATGTGCAAGAAGTAAAACTCTAGCAGTCTTGGAAGAAAACAGGGCCAAGCTCTAGGACTTCTGATATAGCAACAGCACTGGGGAGTCTTAAACAATCGCATTTCATTGAGCGTCAACACTTTGGGGCCCCAAAGGGCATCTAAAGAAAGGGCAGACGAATAGTAGCTAGAACACACATAGGCATTCCCCACTCAAAGAGAAACAGATCTGCATCTCAATCCAGCAGTGGTACATGGTCAGGACAGACCCTTGACAAGAAGAGATACAGCTGGGAGTCATGGTGCACGGTGGTCATCCCAGCACTTGGGAGGCTGATGCAGGAAGATCTCAGTGAGTTCTAGGCCAGCCTGGGCTATACGGTAGGATCCTATCTCAAAAAAATTAAAAAACAAGAACAACTAAAACCAAACGGCCAATAAACTCATGAACAGATGCTGACCATCATCAGTCACTACAGAAACACAAATCGGCTACAGGGGCAAAGGGGCATAGCTGCTGGGAAAAAGGCCTGGTGGCTCCACATGAGGTCAGTGCCTACAGTTCCTCCGAAGCCACATGCCCGGGGGCATGTGAGACCTCTCCCAGCCTCCAGTGAGACTGTCCACCATGGCCTAGAGTGTCAATGGCCGTCACATGCCCCAATGGAAAGATGGATGGGTAAAGATTGAGGATGGATGGTTGGACGGATGGGTAAAGATGGGGATGGATCGACGGCTGAGAGTGGATGGCTAATGACCAGAGATGGATAGATGGGGAAAGGCGGGGGTGGATGGATGAAGGCCCGAGATGGATGGCTGGGTAAAGATGGTGGGGGAGGTGGGGGTGATGTATATGGCATATGACTGAGTTCCACACAGGATGGAAGGCTCTTCACCCAGAAAGCAAGGTGCCCTGGACATGATTTTGCTTGCGTAGTGGAAAAGGCTAGGCACTAAGGGCACACAGCAAGATTCCATTCCTTTGAGAGGTCCCCATGGCACAAAACCAGAGACAGAAAGCGCACTAGTGACTGCCAGTGCTGGATGAGGGGGAACTGGGAAGTGAGCCATAATGGCTCTGCAGTTTCTTTTTGGGGTGTAAAAATGTTCTAGATGAAGTGATGGTGCACTCCTGTAATCCCAGCACTTGGGAGGCTGAGGCAGGAGAACACTGATCTCTGAGTTCAAGGCCAGTCTAGACTACATAGCGAGCCATTGTCTCAAAAAAAAGAACTCACTCTACCCTGCAGGTCCGCTTGGGACCTGGCTGTGGTGTCTATGCCATCCCTGGCCCTGCAGTGGGCAGGCCAGCAAAGCCCAGGTTCTAAAACTGCCCCAGTGGGCAGCACTGCCTCCTCCTCCCTGCTCCCTGGCAGTACAGAAGCCCTCACTCTCCAGGTCCTGGGGCACAGCAGGCACGGGGCAGCCCAGCACACAGAGGAAGGAGGGCAGAGAGGCGAGCAAGGGAGGCAGAGAGCGGTACGGCGGGCCAGGCAGGATAATGAGGAAAGCACACTCAGGGCGCAGCATGCCACCCATGGAAAGGCCCCATGGCTGGAGCTGTCTGGCGTTTCTGGGAGCCGCACAGTCAGCCCCTCCTCTTGGAGGTCATGGGTAAGAAAGGCAGAGAGTTTGTAATCCCAGCTACTTGGGAGGCTGAGGCAAGAGGATCGCTAGATGGAGGCCGGCCTGGACAACTCCATGAGACCCTATCTCAAAATAAAAAATAAAAAGGGCTGGGAATGTAGCTCAGTGCAAAGGCCCTGGGTTCAATCTCCAGTACTGAAGGTTAAAAAAAAAAAAAGGAATTATGTGCCTGGGTTGAAACAAGCACCACAGGGAAACTCCCCACCGTGTGGAGGGCTGCAGGCAGAAGAATCTCGGGCAACTGAAGTTTTGCGTGGTGAGTGGAGACTGTGGAGTAAGTGGGGCTGGGTGATGAGAGAATCAAACAGAATTTACAGAAATAGTCACTGCAGTGTAAAAATAAATTCAAGAGCCAGATGTGGCAATACACGCCTGTCATCCTAGCACAGGAGACTGAGGCAGGAGGATCATCATGAGTGAGGCCAGCCTAGGTTATATAGTGAGACCTTGTCTTGCAAACAAAACAGAACACAAAAAAATCACATTTGAGGTGGCTGGACATTGGCAAATAGCACAATTAGTGAGTGGGCAGGACAGTGGCACTAGCACACTAATACTCCTCAGCAGAATATTGGAAGGACACACAAATCTTAAGAGGACATACAGAACACAGCCTAAACATTGCAGCAAAACTGCAGGCTGGCAAGAAGGCAGATGGGAAAGGTACCCAGGTGAAGAATTGGGATGGTAAGACTTTTGCAAAGCTAGGGCAGGAGTAACAAGACAATGGGGAACTGTCCCACGGATGACAGGAATTGGCCATCCACCTCCAGTCCTATCCCAACTGAACTTCTTCCCTGCCACCCCAGAGGGTCTTGCTATGTAGTAGAGGCAGGCCTTGAACTCACAGAGATCCTCCTGCCTCAGCCTCCCAAATGCTGAGATCACAGGTGTGCACCACATACCAGATTTTCAACCTAACTTTAGCTCAGTAATTGAGGTGAAGTAACAACATTTTTCAACAACAAAATTATTGAGAGTGTCCCATGACAAAACCCCTGAATCTCTTGTTTGTCTGAAACAAAATGGGACACAGGGAAGACCAAGGTATAAGGATAGGGCTCTGAGCACAGGGAAACCATACACACACAGGTGGGTTTACACACTCAGCCACCGAATTTTTTTTTTCTTTTGTCTTTTTGAGGCAGGGTCTCGCTATGCAGTTCAGGCTGGCCTTGAGCTCACTTTGTAGCCCAGGCTGGTCTCAAACTCCCAAGTGTTGGGATGACAGGCGTGCACCACCACACCTGGCCTCAGCCACTGGATTAAAGCAATAGCTAAGGATAAAAATCACACAAAGCCAGGCATGGCAGTACACGCCTGTCATCCCAGCACCTGGCAGGCTGAGGCAGGAGGATTGCCATGAGTTCAAGGCCACCTTGGGCTACATAGCAAGACCCTCGCTGTTTCAAAAGAAAAAAATCCACGTGAACCAGACATGTTGAGTGCCTGGAATTCCAGCATTCTGAAAGGCTGAGGTAGGAGGATTGCTCGAGCCCAGCTTGGGCAGTTTTGTGACTTACCAAGATATTGTCTCAGTAGCTAGCTAGCTGGGTATGGTGATGCACGCCTGGAATCCCAGTACTCTGGGAGGCTGAGGCAGGAGGATCATAACTTTGAGCCCATCCTAGGCAACTTTGTGACTTAGGCAAGCAAGACCTTGTCTCAAAAAGATAAAAGACAAGAAATAAGTTAATAAATAAGGCTAGGAGGCTGGGGAGATAACTCAGCAGCACAGTGCCTGCCTGGCCAAGTGCAAGGTCCCCAGTTTGATTCCTGGCACCAAAATAAACAAATAAATGAATAGGGCTGGGGATATAGCTCAGCACAACGGCCTCACATTCAATCCTTAGTACTACAAAAATAAATAAACAAAATAACATAAAAACCATGCACTGGGCATGGTGGCACATGCATGTAATCCCAGCACTGGGGAGGCTGAGGCAGGAGGATTGCCATGCGTTCAAGGCCAGCCTGGGCTACATACTGAGTTCAAGGCCAGTTTCATGATAAACTGTATCATGAAACCCTGCCTGAAAAAGACAAAAAATAAATAAATAAAACCATGCAAAAGCCTGAAAGACATGCACAACAAGACCCAGGAGGTGGGGAGCTATTGGTCTTTAAAAATGCATGGTAACCTTCATTGCAAGGGTGACCACCGAAAGACTGGAAATGGACCAAAATAAACGAGTGGTGGAACAAATGGGAACAAAGGTGAGCCTACCGTCCCTAAATAATGCGTAGGGCTGGGGATATAGCTCAGTGGAATAAGCGCCTGCCTAGCAAGCACAGGGTCCTGAGTTCGATCCCCAGTACCGCCAAAAAAAAAAAATGGGTAGGACTGGCCTCACCTCCCACCATAGGCCTGAGGGTTGAAAGGCAAGGCCAGGAACTGAAGGGCTCACCTCGAGGCTCTTCACATCCTCCCTTGACAAAGCTATAGACAGGCAGAGGACAGGGACCAGAGGGAAGGCCCAGAACCCATTTTCCACTTCTGGAAATGCCAAGGACACCATTTCCAGTAAAGTTAATGTCTTCTGCGAATGTCAAGGATGTCCGCAGGCGGGAAGCACTCTCACCTGACTCTGAGTAGCCAGTGGCAGTGATGATGGGGACAGCCACCATGAGCAGGCCAGAGGCGCTCCACACGTACTTCATGAGGAACTGCTCAAGCATGACATACCACAGGCGCTCCAGCAGTATGACATTGATCTGCGCCGCCAGGGCCCGGTAGCAGTCCTGCAGCAGCGCCATCTCCACCTGCCCAAGGAAGAGAGGGCGACACATACTGCTCATGCCTGCTGTGCTATCTGACAACCAGGTGGGGTTACAAGTGGGGAGGGGCTTCTGTGTCTGTCTCTGTTCCCACTACTTCTCTAATGGGGACGATCATCATCCCCCCTCTCCCCGACTTGTTTTTGAAAGAGTATGGCTATGTAGTTCAGGCTGGCCTTGAGCTCACTGTGTAGCCCAGGCTGCCCTGGAACTTGATGTGATCCTCTTGCCTTAGCCTCTAGAGTGCTCAGATGACAGGCACATACCACTACACCCAGCATACTGCTCCTCTCTTTGTACCCTGGCAGCTTCTGGATGCAGCTCAAGGCAGTTATCCTTCTGTCCCTGCTAACCCTATGGCGTAGGGCTCTCTCTGGGCCCTGCTCCTGCCCCTGCTCTCAGGCTTAGTCCACTCGATGACCCCTCAGCACTTGTGTACCTTGCACTACACAAAGGGTGGCAGGGAAAGCAGAAGGCAACGTCCCCAGCTCTGCCTGGGGCCCAACCTCCTGCTGCTTTTCCAGGACTGCTGTCTGTGTGAAGCTCAAATCCCATTTTCCCACAGAAGCTAGGAGTCCCCTCTGGCACCACACAGGCCTTCCCTGACCTGGCCACCATCTGCTGTGTTGGAAGGGGACAGGTGTCTCTGTGGGGAGGAGGGGCAGCAGCAGACAGGCAGGAGAGGCCAGAGGTGTGGGAAGTGCTTGCAGCATGGTGGCTGTGGGCTCCGGGGGTTGCCCCACACCCACCTAGTGCCAGCTGCCAGCCCAGCACTGTTTGTCACTCTCATGTCCTCGGGAGGACAGAGACAGAGGGTGACCTGCCCAAGCTTGTACCACTGCCTGGAGGTAGTGAGTACAGAGGGAATGTGGGCCACACTGGTGGGGCTGCTAGGGCTGGATCCTTATAAAGGATGCTTTGACTGATTAAGAAAGGGTTACTTTGTTCTCAGCAAGAGGTAGTGTGCACGTGTGGATTTCAATAAACAGCCTGGCCAGGTGCTGTGGTGTATTCCGCCATCTCTGAGGCTGGGGCAGGAGGGTACTGAGAGCTCAGGACCAGCCTGGATTAGGTAGCGAGTTCAAGGCTGGCCTGGACTACATGGCAAACCCTGTGTTGAAAAAACAAACAAACAAATAAGCAGCCTCGGAACTCCTACAGAGAAGAGACTACCCTGCTGTCTGCCTAACCTATTGGTCTGTCCCTAGGCTAGTGTCCGTAGGGACATCTGCTAGTGTACATGCCTGTACAGCAAGGGCCATCAAGCCACCTGTGGGGGCTGTCACCCCACAAGGGACATCATACAGTCTGGCCTAGGATGTACCTGGGCCTTCCACCCTGGCAATCGAGGTCTCTTGGCAAATCTGCTATTTCCCACAGCTGGCCCGAGGAAGCCCTCTGAGAACCTTTGCTCTCTTGTGCCCCTGGCACCTGGTTGTGCTGGCACAGTGGGCTTTGTCCAGGCCCAGGCTCCTGTTCCAGAAGCGAGCGCATCCCCTGTGAGCGCCTGGGGAGCCAGGCTCGTGCTGGGAGCGGCAAGAGTGCCAGCCAAGGCTGTGATGTAGCTATGCAGAGACCGTGCCAAGTGTCTTGCCCGAGGTCACAGCTGCCTGGCAAGCCCTGCAGCCGGGTGGAAGAAGAGAGCGGCAAAGGGGCACTGCCTAGGGCCACACTTTTTCTTCCAATTTGAAACGTGGTTCTGCTCCAAATGTCTTTTTCTGTGCTCAAGGATAAGCCTCGCTCTAAAAAAAAACAATCAAAGATGCGAGCCTATTTCTCCACAACACTAGGGCCCTGGGGAGCGAGGCGCTGGGAGCTGGCCGCCATGGGCCCCTCCCCCCAGCATTCGGGGAACTGAAGCTGGAGTGTGAGCGGGCCCGAGGCAGCTGCGGTCCCAGGCACGAGGAAGAGGCGGGGCAGCAGCTAGATAAAGGCGTATGGCCCCGGGTAACCTCCCCAGTGCCTGTCTTCTTGGCCCCTGCGAGCCCAGGAGCTGTGTGCACAGCCAGGGCGGAAGGGCGGCCACGCTGGGGGCAGGGCAGCCGCGGGGTGGGCAGGAAGTATGTCCCGAAGCAGTGGCAGCTGGGGCCAGGCAGCCTCAGCTCAGAACCTCGGGGAGGCAGCTCTGCCGGTTGGCAGCCAGTTAGGCCCAGGGCTCTGGCAGCCTTGACCCTGAGCTGGGCGCTGCTCATTAACCTCCGCTTGGGCTGAGTCATGCCTATAATGCCCGCCTGCCCAGCCGTCCAGCTGTGCTGGATGCTGGCCTTCAAAGGCCAAGGGACGCAGCAGAGGCTGGGTAGCAGGCTGGGGCCAGCAGCTCTGCTCCCAGCTGGCAGGGGCTCTGGCTGGCTGAGCCAGATCACAGAAGCAGAAGTGACTTGGAGTGTGGGGTAGCCTACACATGACAGTTCCCGCCCAGCTGGGCCACTTCTCCATTCCCAACATCCCCACACCCTCTCCCAGCCTGGGAACCCCTCCAGCCTCAGTCTCTCAGGACCCTGGCCTGCCCCACCTCGTGGCCCCCATAGAAGGCGATCTCCTCCGAGTTGGCCACCACTCGAGAGTGCATGTAGCGGAGCTCCCCCTTCCGTCGTGCCTCCTCCGCCACCAGCTCCCCAAACTTGGGTGAGAAGGCCCGCAGCACGTTGGCTGTGAGGAACACCACAAGGCCTGCGATGGCCGAGGGCCAGGCTGTGCCGGCCCCTCGGGAGCGCGCTGCCCGGATGAGAGTGTAGGAGGTCACGGCCACATCCAGCAGTGGCTTGGTCAGGTTGGAGTAGAGGTGGGCCACGGAGGCGGCAAAGGCCACCAGGTCCTCAGTCAAAGACTGGTCAGGATTGCGAAGCCGCCCATCCATGTTGCTCACACGGTAGTAGGTCTGCTGGGAGAAGTAGAGGCTGTAGGCATGGGCCACCAGACGGCTGCGAAAGGACAAGGCTAGCTGGCCCTCCAGGTAGCGGATGGCGCTGTTGATGAAGGTGGCGGGCAGTGCAATAAGCAACCACTGCAGGAGCTGCCAGCCGAAGGCACGAGGGTCCTTGCGCACGATGCAGCGGGCCAGCCGGCCGTCCAGGCGGGCCACATACACAGAGAGGAAGGTCCGGCTTACCAGTGCAGTCGAGTGCAGTGCCAGCAGTCCGGTCTCCCGGCACAGGACCCTGGGGAACAGCAGGCGCAGAAGCACCAGGAGCCGTCGCAGGAACACTCGGTTCGTGCCTGCCTTGCCTGCAGTGGACCCCAGGGCCTCCTGTGGGGGCTCTCCAGCTGGGCCCCGAGGACCCCTGGACGGGGCTAGGCACTGGCGCACCAGAGGATAGAGTTTGTGGGCTCCATAGGCTGCGAGTGCCAGGGCCATCGCTGTGCGCCTCAGTGTGGTCACTCGCGAGGGCCGTGGGGTGGAGAGCACCGGCATGTCGCTTGGTGTCCAAGGTGGCGGCGGCAGCGGCGGCGGCGGCAGCAGCAGCAGAGGCAGGTGATAGAAAAGCTGTTGCTCTGAGCCGGGGCTCGTTGTCTAGGCAACTGGAAACCTTGCAGTGGTCCCTGAGACTGTCGCTTTAGGCCACTAGGGTGGTGACAAGGGACTTGGTGCGGTGGCCTCGGGGCCCTCCAGGGTCGTGGCCTCTTCAGGCAGCCCCGCTGCAGGAGCTTGGCTTCTCTGTCCCCCAGCCCCTGAGGTCAGAGTCTCCAGAGGTCTCGGGCTGAGAGGGCGTTTTTCCCTCCTCCGCCTCCTCCCCCGGCGGCGCCCCTCTCCGGGACACCGGGCACATCCGTACCGCAGCCTGGTTCAAGTGACCGTGACTCCGCCACCGGCCCAGAATCCCCACCCACCCCTCCGCGAGGGGCAAGCCAGGGAAGGGGAGGAGGCGGAGGAGGGGCGGAAGGCGGAGTCCGGGCACCGGGTACCCCACCCCGTTCTCGTCCCTTGGAAGGCTCCGCCCCACCCCCAACCACAGAGACGAGGGACCAGCACGCGGGATAGAGAAGCAGCTCTCGCTGCCTTCCCGCCAAGACTCCGCCCCACCCCGCCCCTGGGCCTCAGGAGCGCTGGATAAGCTCCCTCCCAGGCGCTGGGCGCTCTACCCTCGGCTCGGGGGCGGGACGGAAGCGGCCCTGGGCGGAGTCGCCAGGGCTTCGCAAGGGTTGGTGGGCGGGGTCCGGCGGGCGCTTCCGGTTTCCGGCCGCGGGGTAAGGGGCGGGGTAAGGGGCGGGGTAAGGGCTGTGGTGGGCGAGTTCGGTGTCTGCGGCTCGGCTACCCGTTGACTGTGAGAACCTTGGTAAGCGGGGTCCTTGCGCCAACCTGGGACCCGGAGCCGCCGGAGCCGCCCGGGACGCTGGCCATGGAGCTTCTCTTGGCCGTTCGCCCAAGAAGGGGAGCGAGCATTGCGGAGGGAACGGGGCTCTGAGGAGTGTCTTGGCTCAGGGCCGACCGGCGAGTGCAGGCCAGGCGGGACCAGACGGAGGGAAATAGGGGCGGCGGCGGCGGAGTTGGGGGCCGCTGTGCGCGGGGCGGCCGCGGGGAAAAGGACGGAGACCTTGGTGAAGAGGCACCCGGAGGCGCGGCGGCGTGAGCCCTGGGGAGGGCATGCCGAGCCGCGGCCACTGGGGTCCCTGGTATCTCGCGGGTGGCCCTTGAGCTGGGTGGCGCGGTGGCCTGCTGGGGCTGCCGCAAGGACTGGCAATTGTTTCGGAGAAGACCCGCTGATTCGAGAACTTTCTCGGGACGAGGCCTGGAGGTGCTCAGTGCAGACCTGCATTTGCTCTTGGTCCCTGCTCCTGCCCTCTAGGAGTCGCCCTTGTGGGCAGCTGGGAGGCATCAGAGGCCGGAGGAGCAATTAATTGTTAGGGTTTTTATTCCTGAAAACAGCCGCAGAGGAGGCTCCTGGGGTCTTTGTGCTCACCATAAGAGCTGCGAAGGGGGCAGTGATCGGGGACGGTGGTCTCTGAAACCCTGTGTCCCCAGGGCGACTGCAGCAGGACTTGGTGAAGCGCCCAGCTCCTGCCTAGAGCATGCTTGCCTGAGATGAGAGCCTGAGGATGCTCGTGTGCTTTTTTCTGTGCACGATGCCTTCTTACTCAAATAGGCTTCCGGAGTCTCCTGTACTCCGCAGGGAAAGAAAGTATCAACAGAGTGGCTCTAGATGTATTTACACACTGGATGGAGAGGGGCGAGTGACTATTTCAGCAAATGGAAGTTTGGGGATTGTTGGCCAAGTATTCCACCTCGGTGCAGCCCTCTTTCAGTCAGGGCTTTGTGGGGGGGTTCAGGGTGACCCCATCTTCCTGGGGTTCCAAAACTGGCTGCTCAGCCCTCATGGCCCTCCTGCACCCTCTGTGCCTTGCCAGGAACGAAGCTCACAACTCTCTGGTGGAAACCTGCTTGTCACAGGATGAGTCTGCAGTGGACTGCAGTCGCCACCTTCCTCTATGCGGAGGTCTTCGCAGTGTTGCTTCTCTGCATTCCCTTCATTTCGCCTAGAAGGTACAGCGTGTGTGTGCGTGTGTGTGCGTGTGTGTGTGTGTGCGCGCGCGTGCACGTGCACACAGAGCCAGGTGACCCTGGACTGGAGGCCAGATGGAAATAGGTAGAACCTGTCCAGGAGTGGGGGTGGCAGGGGCCGAGTTCCCCTTCCTGTGCATCCTGTCTTCTGGTCTGCAGAATAGCCTGAAAGGAAGGTGCCACACTGTTCTGGAGGCCATTCCCTCCTGCCTAGCAATGGGCACCCTGGGCTGCGTGGGATGGGATGGCCCTGGGCTCTGAACACTTGCAGCACAGGGCTACGTTATTGCTGTTTGGCTGATTTCTGTCCTCCTTACCAGCCACCAAGGTGTTGCACAGTAGCCTCGTGAACATTACTCATCCTAGAAGGGTAGACCAGAGGACCTGGTAAAAGTTCATGGATTAATTTTTTAATTATACATAGACATACATTATTCCTGTTTAAACTAGAGTGTTACAAATGAGGCTAAGTCGCCACACATATGTTTAAGAACATTTTAAATGAAAAACACAGATCCCCTAAGGAGTAGTTTTGTGGAACAGCCAGTTTGCCTGTGATTCAGAGGAAAGGCAGAGCCAGCCCTTCGGAGCTTGGTAGGACAAACATTCTAGTTCCTGCACAAAGTCAGTTGGAAAGAAAATGGGAAAGGAAGGGGGAACAAAATAAGACAGACTTGAGACAGAAACTAGATGGCAAGTTAGTTGGTGTAGTGACTGGGCTCTCCAGCTGTACCTCGAAGTAAGGCTGCCTTGCTGATTTCCCAGTGTGAGAATGCTCCTGAAGGCTCTTCTTGGGGCCCGCATTCTGTTTTTGTTTTGTCTTTTCTGAGACAGGGTCTCGCTGTGCAGTTCAGGCTGGCCTTGAGCTTACTCTGTAGTGCAGGCTGGCCTCGAACTCATAATGATCCTCCTGTCTCAGCCTCTCGAGTGCTAGGATTACAGGCATGCGTCACCACACCCAGCAAAGAAATAGTCTGTGTATGTGGCAAACACTTTGAATACCACAAAGGGATAACGACGAAGTTTCCCCTTGCCACTGCTTCCTCAAGTTTCTATACATGGATGGGCTCCTTTTTCTGAGATGGTTTGCCACAGAGGCTGTAAATTGGAGAATCAGCAGCAGCCGAGGCCAACTCTGTGGGATCCTTGACCACTGGCAAAGGGTCCTGAGCTGGCACTCTATTCTACTCAGAGCAGTCCTCCCAGGTATTTGCCACTATAAGCCTCTCTGCCTTTTATCTCCTTCCTAGATGGCAGAAGATTTTCAAGTCCCGCCTGGTGGAGCTGGTGGTGAGCTATGGCAATACCTTCTTTGTGGTTCTCATTGTCATCCTGGTGTTGCTGCTCCTCGGTGAGTAACCCAGACCCACCCTGTGCTGTCAGGTCCCTGCTGCAAAGTTCTGTAAAGGGAGTGGCCACTGCTGCCTACAGATAAGCCAGTTGCGCACCCCATTTCTCTCTGTCATGGAAGAGGCTCTCTATCCATTAAGAGGTGGCTGCTGGCTGCTGGCAGGGCCTCGCCTGATGAGTGGCACCTCTGCCAGTGTTCATGTGCCTTTAGCTTGTGTTCTGGAGGTGGCTTCTTAGGTCCCTCAAACAGATGCTGAGAGAAGCCAACTGGCCTAAGTAGTGCTGCTCTCCAGTTCCCTAGAAGTACCTGTTCCCTTGAAGCCAAAATGACCTCTCAGAGGAGACAAGGTGACCAGGTAGACTGAGTTACCTGCAGAGGGGAGCTGTGCTTCAAGAGAGGAGCCTGCACTTCTAGGGGACTGGAGAGCTGACTGGAAAGGAGGTGTTGGAGGCTTGAGGTACCCCATCCCTGTCTCTTCTTGGCTGTTACCCAAGGTGGTACTTACGATGCTGGGATTCCTGGAAGTGGTTGACAGTGTAAGAAATCATAGATTTATTTTTTTCCAAACAAAATGATTTTTGCCAAGCCTGGTGGTATACATATGCCTGTAATCCTAGTACTTGGGAGG
>PVLD010024439.1:0-25483 GCA_004027595.1 Dinomys branickii
TTTTTTTTTTTTTTTTTTGTTTTTTTTTTTTCTGTTGTTGAGAGGATCAACTGTCTGACTAAATTTGCATGTCTGTATATGGGTCCATACATCTACAATTCGAAGATATCAATGGATAAAGCAACAACTACTGTTGAGACCATATCACCTTGTCTATAGATTAGTTGTGATTGTACTATTTTCTATGATAATGGGTGTCTGTGAATATGTTTTTGTACTTTTATGTTTCTAAAATAAAAAAAAAAATAGAGAAAAGCTTTCTTCTTAGCAGTCTGATTCTGTAACTTTACTGGTCTGTGAATGCTGTGCAGATGCAGGATCTAGCACGGACATCATCTTTACTACATTAATTTTTTATTTTTCATCCCTGAATCTATATCTAACTAAAATTAATGTATACTATGCAATTTTCTTACCATATTTTTCTGAAGTCATATTGTGAAGAAACCAGTAACAGTTGTTCTGTCTCTGACAAATAATCATTCTTACCATTAATAATATCCTACATGTTTCTTATTTTGCTATATAAAATTTAATAAATGTGTTACCAAAAACATAAGTGTGTTATCAAAATCACATGTGAATTATGAAATTGCAACATATCTTAAGAACTGAAATAAATACAGGCCTACATGCATACCAGGAGTAAGCAGAGCACATTTAGCACAAGAAACAGTCTTTTTTATAAGGACATACTTTGTAGTCCACTGGATGATAAAAACAGAACTTAGCCTGGTCTATGGGTTCCTAAAATGTACTGCTCAGGCTCACTTCCCACAAATGTTCAGTTATCACTACTATAAAAACCACCCATCTGATGGGCTGCTAACAGATCCCACTGTTGTCTGGATGACCTCCAAACCCATAACTGAGGGTGATCCTGAAGCAAGTCCAGTCCTAAGTGCTAACCTCATTTATATTCCTAGGTCATCAGAGATCCAAATGAGATCTAAACTGTAGCAAATCTACTCTGCCCCTTTCAAGGAAGAGGAATTGCTGAGCAGGGTTAGGGGAGAAAGGGAGAGATGTGGGTGCAAAGGGAAGAAAAAAGGTTTAACCAGAAAACATTCTCTTTGGGAAGAGAATAATCCTATCTGACTTGAAAGAGAATATAAGGACTTTTTTCTTTGAGCCTGGCGAGCTTTTGACCTTTTCACGAAATTTACATAATTCATCATGAAGGGAAACCCTGAGTTGTCTAGAAAGATGCAGACAACTAAAAGCTGATCTTGTAGAAAGGCTAGGAGGCTTGTACCCGCCAGGTACTTGGTGCTATTACTAACTGCACAGATGACCCAGGAATAGCTCTGTGCTTTTTACACAAGGGAACCCCTAGAGAAATCCTATCATACAACCCTGAGAGCTGCCGAGGTAGCAGGAAACTGACTCTCCCTGCTTTTCTCCATGGCTAGACTGGAGCTCCAGGAGTTGCAGAAAAGAAGAGTCTTGCCAAAGAGGAAAGGCACCATTAGCCCCAAGATACGCAATGACTTTCTGGGGGAGAGCCCCCCACTCAACAGGATACTCTTTCTCTCAAAGTTCTGTAACACAAAGGGACTAACTAGTCCCTCCCTAAGGCTGGCTCTCCCAGATTTAGACATTTTATGTAGTGCATGAAATCCAAGTGACTTCCACAATCACCTTGAGGAGGGCAAAGATGAGGGGGAGGAGGAATAGTGAAGGGAAGGAATTAATAAGTGCTGAGTTTTTACTACGTATCAGGCACGGTGCCAGATGTTTCTATGATATATCACAATCTTAGAAGAGTGCTCTCCTGTGGTTTGGGTGTGTGTCCCAGAATTGTCCCCCAAGTCATGTTATTGATATTTGGAGGTGACACATTGGGTCATAATGAGGATGAGACGTGAAGGTGGGGGCCCCACGATGGCATTCATCGACTATGTAAAGGAAGGGGGACAGGAGCTAGCAAGGTTTGGCTGTGTCTTGCCATGCGAAGCCTCTCTCAGGATGCAGCAGGAAGACTTCCATCAGATGTCAGTACTATGTTCTAAAACTCCCTCACTTCACGCATCATGAGCTAAATAAACCTCTTGCCTATAAATTGCTGGCTCCACCCTCTGATTTAGGTGACAGATTTCCCATTTATAGATGAGGAAAATGAGACCTGAGAGGGACATGTCACTAGGCAGTAAGTAACAGAGCCAAAAGATACCAGATTTAATGCTTAAATCTAGGCCCCAAGGCTTATATTCTTCTGGTATACTTTCATTTGTAGAACTCAAAACCCTAAATAACAAGGCTTCTAAGTTATGATTTAAAGTGAAGTATCAAAATTTATGCCATAAAAAATTACAAAATGCCTCCTCCACTGCTCTTATTGTCTGTGCCATTAACTTCAAACCTGCTTCTGCTGAAGCAATCAGCCAGGATGCAATTACTTATTCTGTCAATGCCCTGTATGTCAAACCGGTATACCGCCAGGGTAGGGAAGGGAAAGCAGCCCTGCTTCTCAGCAAATGGAAATGACTTCATCTGGCATGCACAAAAAATAAATATGTAGAAGAATGCTGTTAAGAGTCCACAAAAACTGCCAAAGATTTTCCTTCCTCATTTAAAAATCATCTTATCAGGTTGATGATTTCAACCTTGCAAAGGAAAAAAGCTATTTCAGGCAAATTTACAGATTTCAATGTTTTTGTCATATATGGAACTACTCTGACTCCCAGTGAAGTTCACAGAACTGTTATTTTTTATGCATAATCCTTTTTAAATTTTTCACAAAAATTTATAATGCCACATGTCTAAGCCAAGTTAAATTAAGTGCATCAACAGCACCACAAGGTACATGTGAAACAGGGCAAGAACAAAACAGACAGGAAGCGAGGAGAGCACTTCCTCCATGTGGCACCTCTTAGGTAAAGATCTTGCCAAGATGGGCCTGGCAGTAAAGGACCCAATCAGACATGTTAGGACCAGGGAAAAGGCAAAATTAATTCCTTCTAATAATTTTCAGTAAGAGGGAAAACAAGGTATTCTAGAGTAAGCTCTGAAAACTCTGCCAATTGGAAGAAATTGTGAAATAATGAGAACAGAGGAAAACAGAGATATAGCCGAGTCTATCCCTGCTCCCACAAGTCAAGTTTTCATAATATTTTCTATTAGTTACCAAATATGTCTGTGAAGGGCAAACCATCATATTGGCTTACATTTTACTTTATGGGAATTAAAATCCTTCCAACCTTAAGGTCAGTTCCTATCATGCCAAATTCTCTAGTCTTACACTGTGGTACAGACACCTTCTGTTTCATTTCCTCATGTTACTCTGCGCCATCATTCTCAAAGGAAGCATTCTTACCCACTTGTTGCAGATCTGTTCCTTAAATCCAGGTCTAATTCTCACTTGCTTATTATTTATCTTTCAACTCTATTCAGGTAACCAATAAGAATGTTGACCTTACAAGGGTCAACAGCAGATATTTACCTTTTATCAAAGGCTTCTCTCCAAAGGAGGTACAGTTTTTCAAACAGCTAAAATATAGTTCACATTTTTCCTGACTTGTCTCATAGACACAAAGTGTGGCTGCTCCATTGGTAAGAGCCTCCCTAGCCTCCAAATCTGAGGCTCTCCTGGAAGAAAATGATTACTGCTTTTATCATCTAATTTTCCAAAATTTCTTTTCCCGTTTCTGAAAATCCATGTATTTGTCCACTACTACTGAATTCACACAAAATAACTATGTACATTCTTCTCACCCAAAAGTGAATTCATGAAACTGACTATGTGACAGCCACTGGATATTACAAATTCAGACACACCATAATTGGTCATTGGTACTGTATCTACTGTGTACCACACCGATGGCTTGTCCCTTGTCCTTATCTTCACAGCTTTGAGAATAATTACCGCTACACTCTCCAGATTCTGCTCTGTGTCCGCAAGGCTTCTCCTAGTCTCTCGTACTAGCCTGCCTTCCTCTGTTCTTGCTCACTCACGCCTTGTTCCACCTTACTGCTGCACTCCACTTTGAAGACCATGCTTCTTCCCTCTGCTCCCTTCAGCTCATCAATACCAGCTATCACTAACATCATCCTGTCAACTCACATGTCCAACTTCACTGTCTGGCGGAGGTTCCCATCTTGCAATAGGTAAAAAAATCGTCATTTACTGTAATCAGACCCAATCATCAAAGCCAGCACTTATCTGCCTGTTACACAGGATTTAACTGATCCCCAGAGTCAGAATGTTTCATATTTTCTCTGTACTTGTGCTTCAGTGAAACCATATTTCTATTGTAGAACACATGGCTCCCTCAAAATCTCAATTATGGACATATCTACAATCTCCAGCAGGTAATGGGCAGAGAAGGTGTGTGAAGTAAAACAACAGGCTAATGCTTAGAGTTTTATTTCATTTGTCCAATTGAACTTTACTTAGTGCTGGGTTTCACGAAATACCTACTTTATAAGGACATTGTGAATTCAATGGGAAATTGAGGGAAACAAGCTCATACAGAGGAAGGGCTGAAAAAGGCTGTTGCCAGAAGCAACACGCTTGTTCTGAATCCTTGAAAGGCAGAGACGATATCTCCACTGTACCAGGGCTTGCTTGCTACACAGTACTAACACCTGCCTAGCTGTTTACTGAGGGTGAACACATCAAATGAAAACTGAAGTGCTTTTATTTACTCCTAAAGCATCTTCCCAGGGGATAAGTTTAGATTTTAGAAGAAGAGAACCACTAGAAGCCACTGTTCACATCTTTCGGACCCTCTTTTAAACTATACCTCTCTGAATCCACAAACGAAACAACATATATAAAACCATACCCTTTTCTGACTCTGCCGTGGTGAGGGCCACTGACATCTCTGTAGAAACGTAAGACCATGGCAGCTTTTCAAATGGTATTTGTTTCATTACCAGATGATTTTAAGGAGTAAACAGCATTTTCTAGGCCACAGCGCTAGCATTACGTGTCCCTTTACGGCCCATGGTTTTTTGTTCCTCTGGCATCTTGCAGTATTTTGTAGCGGGCTCTACTAATTATTTATTGGCATGATAAGAGGTATGCATTGAACAGCTCAGGTGCTGTTTCATCTAACCAACTTTTTACTCTGCCTCTTCTTACAATGAAGTACAGCTGCTTCTCAGTCATATTCAGGGGACTGGTTCCAGCACCCCAACATGCACCAAAATCCACAGATGCTCGGGAACCTTATGTAATATAGCAGAATCTCTGCATATAGTATATACATATCCTAATATACACTTTAAATAACCTCTAGATCACTTATAATGCCTCAGATGTCAACGTTATATAATTGTTATACTTCATTGTTTATGAATAATGACCCGAAAAAGTATTCCATACACACTTCCAAATATATTTTAAATGAAAGACAATATTTATCACTTAGAAATAAACATCTATAGCTTACAAATCAGAAAGAAAAGCGAAACTGAACATACACACTATTTTAAAAGTAACAAAAAGAATGCCTCATATCTAAACCTATGACATATAAATACATCTGTAAGCAGAGGACACTGTATAGTTTTTAAAGGTTATATTGTTTTTAAATAAACAATAAAATTTGTATAGCCTATGAAGTTATTTTTAAAGGCTACAAAGGAAAAATAAAATAGGAGGAAATAACTGACAAATATCAACACCAAACTCAATAAATGGAAAAATAATGAGTAATAACAAATATATGTATGTACATATGAATGGATGGCCAGACAGATGGACGGATTGATAGACAGCTCCCACTCAGCTGTCTACCTGTCCTGTATGAATGGGGATTTTCTGCTAGGTCTGAAAAGTATTTGGGAGATTTTTCTGGTCACTCCTTATCTCCGGTGGAATAGTGTAACCTCACCCACAGGAAGCAGTCTGCATCCTAGTCCAATTAAGATCTTTTTAGTCTGGCAATTTGTTTTTGCTCACAAAGAGCTAAAACTCTTCCATTGTAGGGTTCCTGTCCACTGATCCTTCTTCTGCATTGAGGATCCATGCAAAATATGTCCGCTTCTTTTATCCTTTACAGGCTTTTAGGAATCTGCATAAGCAGATGTAATTCTTTCTTTATGACTTTTCATTATTGTGCTTTGGTTGGCTGATAACAGTCTGCAGGAATTATGAGCCTGAAACAGATCTGTCCCATTCCAGATCACCAGAAAAAAGCCAGTGGCTTATCTAACTCTCCTAATGCATCTCTGTTCAGGTCTTCCCTCTCTAAGATAGCCTTACACTGTGTACAGAAAACAAAAAGTAACCGTTGCGCCGTCTCTCCCCTTGAAGAAGATATCTAGGAATCGGTTCTTCTCAGCCTTTTGGCTAAGGTTAAGTCCAAATACTTTTGATTTGCTATTGATTCAAAGAACCTGTGGCTTAAAGGGACAACTATGTTCAGCTGAACTTTTCTGTAACTCTTAATCCTATGTCAAGAAAACCTCAAGCCAGAAACATAATAGTAAATTATAAACAGTTAGGTCTCATCAGATTCAAAATTCCTATTTTGGAGCACTTCATGCTTTGTTGGTTTTGCTAAGGTTTAACAAACGGGTGCAGGAAACCTCAGAAACAAAATTGGACCAGTTTACTGAAGAACAATGTAGAGCATCTATTCGACTTTAATATTAAAAGCAGAAAAGTCCTGATCGCTGTTATAATGATGGGTGTGTTGAGACACCAGTATGTCATTAGAGAGTAACAGCTCAGCATTGGGTGACATCTCAGTTGCTATGGATTGCAAACCTGCAGATCACACACAGGCCACATGTAGCTCAGACCCACACTTGAAATTACAAGCAATTCACAGAAAAAATTCAAAGCTTCTGTTTTTCTTGAAAAACCACGGTTTTAGAGCTGGGCAGCAGCAACCCACTCCAGGCTAGTAGGAACTGCCATCCTTCTGAGGGCTTGCCTGCTGGAGAGTCTGCAGCCCGCACCGCCACTGTCCCTGCCGCTTCAGCAGGCCTGCTCAGCTCCTCTAGCTCCTCTCAAACCCCTACACACATTTTTCACGCAGACACGTTAGTTAAAGGTGAAGAGCACAGACCCAGGAAAAGCTTTCCCAACACTAGCTCTATGGCCTTCCATAAGGTTTAAGGCTTGGATCTCTAAGCTTTATATTGAGGATAATTCCTTGACCTCATGGTGAATGTGAGGATTTTAAAAAACATAAATGAACAGTGATATGTAAACTATAATGTAAAACATTCGTCATTCTAATTCATCTCTCAGCGCTCTGTGAGTTGCATAAATCCTCTTCTCCTGCCTCAGTTACTACTTGGCTTCCTCATTCCGCATCTTATTACATTCCATATGGCACAGTTTAAAATCTAAATTAAAAAATATTACATCCTTTGCATTATTTAACAAGAGGTAGAAGAGATGAACAGATATCAAAGAGAAACAAAATGAACTGTTCAGCGATAGTGAATCTTCACTAAGTCATTGCTATTAGTGGTGAAGGTATAAAATCAGTGCAAAGTATAATTACCGGATCGCTGATGACTTCAAGAGCTGTGTTACAAGTTTACCCACTATGCACTGAAGGCCTCAAAACAAAATTGGCAGCCAGGGTATTAGGGGATCCTGTGAAATAAGGACTCTGTCCGCTCCTGGGCTCTCTCAGGGTTTTGGTCAAGGATCCAGTACATCAAAAAACAATCCATGTTTAGTAGGAGCTCTAAAAGCTTAGAATGAAGTATTAAGCCAGTGCATTCCTTTTATATCCATCTCTATCAATTTATAGATATAGCTAGGTCTCAAAAAATCAACAAGAGGTTTGAAAGAAAACAAAATATTCTCGGAAATGAGCAGAAGTGGGGAGAATTACAATTTAGTACCAAGGCAGCAGATACAGAAATGTTAGCACAGATGCACGTCATGAATGTTAACTTGTTTTTGAGGAATTCACAGATGCATACTCCTGTTCTGGTCAATATACAGCTGAAAATCATCCTGCTGTGGGGAACCATAGTAAAATCGTCTCTTGTAATTATTAAAATAATCATGTCTAAGTCACCTGCAAATCGGAACTGGAAATGGAAGGAAGGGATTTAAATTGGAATCGGCATTCTTTATAAGACCACCAGAACAGGATACTTTATGATTCAAGGCACGATCTGCTGAAAAATTCATCTGACGAATCCTTTTTAAAGCATATCATATAGTGCCATTACGGCTCTCCTTGAAGTTGAATGAAACCGTAGCCTAAATGCAAACTAACGGATGTCGAATTGCCACGAGGTCCTCCGTGTATATCTTATTTCAAAAAATCAAAATACATAACAGCATCATTTAAGAAACCGGTTCTTTCGATCGATGTCCCAAGACTGATGTTTAGGCAGGTCTCCTTGGCAACCAAGGAACACAGTGCACAGTGGGCTGGGGAAATGCGGCAAGGGGGGAGCAACTCCAGGGCTGGCAGACAAGTAACCCGAGTAGTAATTGCTCCCACTAGACGACGCCGGTGGAGGCTGCGTGCTCCTGAAATTTCAGCGCCACGTCCCTATACCTCTGGCACCAGCAGCCTCCCACCCTCTCCCTCTGGTCTGCACGCACCAACCCCAAACAGGTTTCAAGGAGAGGGGCTGGCTTACCCGGTGGGGTGAGCGGTCTGCGTGGTTTTGTACCCGAGGCGGCAGCGCAGGCACCGGGCTGTGCCCGATGCACAATGGCTCTGCTTCGCCCCGCGAAGCCGGGGGGTAAGATAAACCGCAGCGGCTCGGCTCTGCGGGCTTGGGCTGCGGTAGTGGAGACCTGCGCGCCAGCGTTTATGTCGTTGCGCTCGCGTGTGTGTGTGCGCGCCTCTGCGCGCCCCCGGCCTCCCCCTCCGGGAAACAGTGTTCTCTAGTAAATAAAAAGCCCCTGGCCTGCACCGCAGGTGGCTCGGCCGGCTCCCTCTGCCCGCGGCTGCAGCGTCAGCCGCGAGACGCACCTAAAAGGCAGCCTGGGCGGTTCAGACGCCGGAGCGGCCCCGCCCCTCCGCCCCGGCGAGCCCGCGCCCCGCGCCCCCGCGCCCCTGCAGCTGCCGGGCGGCCTGACGCGCGCTCCCGCCCCGCCCCCGCCGAGCCCGCGCGCACGCCCGCGCTCCCGGAAGTGCCCCTCCTCGCGCGGCCCCGCTCTGGCTCCCTCGCACCTGGCTGCGGGGCGCGAGGCTCTTGCCGCGCCGCACGCGGAGAACCCCGCCAGCGCGCCCCAGATCCCCAGGCCTTCGCGGGCGAGCAGTCTGCGCGCACCACGTGGCGACCCCAACTTGGAGTGTGGCGGGGCCATGGCCCTCGCCTTCCTGCCCTGACCGGGCTAACTTGTAAAGTTCGGGTTGCCTCTGTTCCTTGTGGCCCAGGGCCGTGGGATAATGTTTTTCCTGGTACTGCTGGGAACACATTGGAGGTAACTAAGACACGTAAGGGGTCCCGCCCCTCAGTGCTGGACTGAAGCCCTGAACCTGTGGAATGAGAAAGAGCATTTATTTTATTACACGGTAGTTTACTCAGCACTAAAACCACGGACAGCCTCCGTGCACCACCATTAAATTCCAGAGCCTCCACCCAAACATTTCCCACTCTGCTCTGTTACAAGAGATTGAAGATACTATCTCCAGTACCATTAAATATGGTCATTCTTAAGAAAACAGCTTCAAAAACCGTTGCATCCTAAAAGCTGTTCTTCGGAGTAGTGATTATTTGCTCAGCAGTTGTTGTTTTTTTAATTAGCCCTTAGAATGTGGTAGGCGACGTCATGAAGTTAAGGCTTTTAGTTATTAATAAAAAGGTACTGTCCCTGTTTCAATTCAGTGATGCTGAGAGATGAACCAAAGAAGAAAAAAATGGTGTGCGTCCTTTGGTTACAGGCAACAGAAAACGAAGGAAAGGGAATTTAATAGAAGAGTAAGGGAGAACGGGTGGGAGGCCTGCCTGGACAACCAGGCTAGCGAGTCATCAGGAGTTAGGGCAACTGCAGAGGGCTCAGAAGCAGTAAAATTGGATATTGTGACGATGTGTTCATTGCTGGAATAAAAGAAGCCCAAGCTACTGCTCTTTATACTGTATTCCCAAATGAGATCCCTTCTTGCAACTGTCCTAACTTGGGCCCTCAGGCCGCCTGTCAAGTCGGCTAGGGTGGGACACTTGATCACAGCATTACATGAGATTTAAGAAAGAAAAATAGACAGCGGTGGCTGGAAAATACCTTCACAAGAGGAGATAAGGTACCAAGTTAAATGAGTTGCGCAAACTCATTTAACAGGATCCCTGTAATAATAGTGTATTAAAGACTCTTCAGTTCTCTCAGTAGGGAAACTTCTTTCACTAGTGTTTGCTGGAGTACGGAACACTTTTGGTTTTCATCTTCTTACACTTCTGGAAGTGTTTTGGAACACCATAGTTTTTGTAGCGTTTTGTTTGTTTGTTTCTGTGTATCATCAGCTAGTCCATGGACAAAGACATAAAAAGCACGGAATAAACCTAATGTTACAAGCTATTGTACAATCTATTTTGACAGATCTCGGGAGAGTTGGAATTGTCTCTAGGCATAAGTAAAATTATATCACAGTGGGTAACTATCCCAGCTCCTTCTGCAACTTCAGAGCAAACTTTTCCTATAGGAAGTGAGGAGGTTCGGTGTCATTCTTAAGGCCAGTATTGAGGTTTTCTATCACATGAAGAAGTCACTGAGCCATACTTTTAATTACTATAATTACAGGAGGAACAGATCAGTATTAATTATCCCAAAATGAAAATTGATTTCGGGCAGGTACTCTCCAGTTTTCAAGTGGAAAATGCAAATAACTCTAGTTAGTTTATTAAGAAGTGTTTAAATTAAATAATTCAGTTTATTCAACTACTTGTGGGTGTGTTTTGTAGCTTCTTTCATCCTATTCAGTAGGAGCCAGCATCACTCAAACCTAATTGTGCCAAGGGAAAGTTTTTAACATTAAAATGCTGGATATTTACATTTTCTCTGCCACATTCTGTGGTAACAAATGGTAATATTATTTTTAGTCTAATTCATTCTAGTCAATTAGAATGTATGGAATGTAATGGAAGCTTAGTAAAATTTACTGTAGTGAATAGAAAATAACTCCTATTTATAAGTGTTTTAATTACATTACTAAATACATTACTAAAGAAATACAGAAAAAATATAAAAAAGACTCAATTATTAGTGGAGTAAGGCAAGTTTAATTTTTTAAAAAAAATTTTTGGTGTCAGGAATCAAACTCAGGACCTTGCACTTGCCATGTAGGTGCTTATCCCCAGCCCAGGATAAGGCAAATTTAAAATCAATTATACTTTTTCATGTATCCAATTGTCAAAGATATAAAACAATATAATACTAGAAAGAAGGTAGGTAAATATGAATGAAAGAAAGTGCAAGTGAATACAAATATTTTGTAGGACAGCTTGTCAATATTTACATTTTTTAGAACTGTATATATCTTTTGGTCCAGTAACTTGGCCTCTAAAAATTAGGTTTACTTCAAACAAAAGTACAATAACTTACATAAAAAAGATTGTCAATGCAGAGGAGAAAAGGAACCTTTTTACACTGCTGGAAGGAATGTAAATTAGTATAGCTACTATGGAAATTCCCCAGAAAACTAAAAAAGAGCTACCATTTGACAGGTAAGCCAGTCCTTACTATATGTTGAAGTATTTAAAGTTCTCATGTGATAGGGATATGTGCGTACCAGTTTACTTGGCATAATGTTCAATCACCAAGATATGGAACCACCCAAAATGCCCACCAGTGAACAAATCATTACAGAAAATATAGTACATATACAACATTATTCAGCAATACAAAAGAACAAAATTATGTCACCTGCAAAAAAATCACCATGTTGAGACAAATATAGAATATTTTCCCTAATATGCATGAATAATCAAAAAAAGAAAAGAAGGGAGACTTATTAAACAATAGGAAAAGAATAAAGATGAAAGGAAAGTAATAGGAAGGACAAATATCACCAAAGTGCACTTCATGCACAGAAACCCTGCAAAAGTGTGAAACCGGAGAGTAGTGTGGCAAAGGAGGTAACATGGAGGAACAGCTAGAGTTTGCTACGTACAGGGACAAATCTGTCAAAATCTCAGTAATATCCGAGGGGAAGAAGAAAAGCAGAAGGAGACAGTGACAGAGACAGAACTACAGAAGCATTTCGAGGGGCCAGTCAAAATATAAGAACACCAAGTAGCTACTTTTTTAACTGTTAATTTTTACACAATGATGTCAAAGAGACATCAGTAAGTTTTCTTAAAGATGCAAGTTGAAGATCAATGGGTATAATTTGATCTACTTTGTGCAAAATGTGAAAGGAGGGGAGGAGAGAGACTCATGCGTAACTGTGTGTTTTCCATCTTACTGGTTCAAGAGGAAATGAGGTCATCTCAAGGTCGCCCACCCAGTCCCACATACATAAAGATTCTGGGTCCTTCCTTGTCACACTAGTATCACTAACACTGTGCCACTCTCTGACCCAGGGGACTCACAGATCCTAGGCCTTCAAGAGGGTCAGGATGCGTCCCCTCTCCTGCTGAATGTTTTATTGTGCTGGAACACAGTGCTGAGCTCAGCTTAATGAATACTCAGAGTCTGTGGTGCTGGGGACAAAGGAAGAGAATAGTATTTCTAATGCTAATTCTACTGCGCCCCAGGATTCTTCTTGACCAGGCCCACTGTCCTGGCCTCAGGGATCATACTTCTTTATCAAGTTGTCAAGATCTTCCTCATAGGCTAGGGCTTGGCAACATGGCTGGAGCAGTTGGACACAACCTGCCAACTGAAGAGGCCTGTTGAGCACAGAGCAGCAGCTCCTGAGAGCAAGCCAAACCCTGCACCTGATATCAATCTTCTGACAGGAGAACATGCTGAACCCAGCATTCTATAAAATCTGCCAGCGTGAGTGGGACCATGTGGATCAACCATTATCAAAGAAGATATAAAAAGCCATTGACTTTGCTTCCAATGCCCTCTTTTCCTTGCAGGACTCTGTTCTGAGTGTAGGACATACTTTCTCTCTTTTCCTTCAAAGTACCCTTTCCTCCTTGGGAACTGTCTTTGTGCTTCTTTTTCTTTTCTTTTTCTTCTTCTTCCTTCACTAAAATAAACAGCTATCTTTTACATTCACCAATTGTCCCAATCAATTCATCGAATGGGCCAACAAGAATCTGGAAACCCTGCTAGCCCACGCCCCACCTGAGGACGGTTTCATCATTCCGCCCACAGAAGCCCCTCCAGTCTTCCCAGTTGATGAGCTTCTGGTTCCTCATCATGTTTTTCCCCTAAACTCTTTGTTTTCCTGGGCACACAGCCTCTGCTTTACCCTGGAGGCCTCGCCTTCCGAAACTCAAGTCCAAAACCAAATCTGGTTTGTCTGTTATCTTTGCTTGCTTGCTTATTTCCCAGACCTGTCCTCTCTAACGTTCTTCTTATATTGAGGCTTGCTTGATTGACTAGATATTGTCGACTCAATTGACTGGGCAGTGGGTCACAGTTCTAAGAAACAGAAAAAACTGTAAGCATTTTCTAGTGTCATGTCTAGAAATAGTCTAGGTAGGAAACTATTTTCTTGAGGCAACAGAGTGACATGAATCTTTTATTTTCCACTTAGACTTTTAGGCACTTTTTATAATTTTTATGATAATCACTGAGTATCATTTGTAATATTTAAATTCATTAGTAAAATGTTTCACTTGCTAGAATCAAATTATGAAAATGGGTATGATAACACTTACATACATTACTGAAAAGTAGTGTCATGGAAAAAAATTGCTTGAAGAATGTAGCTCAGTGGTGGACCGCTTGGCTAGAGTCCCAGAGTTCATTCCTAGCATGGGAAGAAGAAGGAAGAAAAGAAAGAGCAGAGGAAATGTGAGGAGGGGGAAGGGAAGGGGTGAGAAAGGAGACACAAAAATTGCTTAAACATTTTTAGCAGTCCCGAAACTAACCAGGCCACATTAGCTTAACTATACCTATATATAATTGGTAGACATTCATATAAGTAGATCCCTGCACTCCCAACAACAGGCAACATCTGGAAACTTAAGATTTCAGTAGGACCAAGAACCCAGATAATTTCACTCCATTTGAGATTCAAATTTCCTGGACGGTCTCTCTCATTGGCCCCTTGCCAGCTCAGCAGATGCTGAGCTCGGGGTGAGGGTATGCAGAGGACAGGGTCATGTGGGTGGAGAAGCCCTTCCCAAAGCAAGCAGTGAGCATCTCTCATCTCAGCAAGGGGCAAGGGATGCTGCACAGGCAAAACAGTAGCTATTAATTTTCTCCATGTTTTAAAGAAATGCTTAATTGAGGAACTTTATTATTTCTTTTAAATACTTCCTTTTATTATCCTTTCTTGTCCCCAATTACAGATTCAAAACACATTTCAGAAAAAATCAGAACTGTTATTTTAAAATAAATTAATGAGATAGCTCTTGAATGATATAAATTCTCTTTTAAAAAAATAAGTAATCCAGTGAATGCAAAACTACCTCCTGGAGTCTATTTCAAAATTGTTCTCTCTTATGTTTAGGCCACCAATCATGGAATTTAAATGGCATATTCAGTGATGCATTTCTGAATTTTAGTTTCTAATCTTAGAACTATCTGTGTGGGATCAATTTTCACAGAAAGTTCATCACTGTTTTACAGTAGTATAATGTAGGTTAATATACCTGACGGTTCTGAAATTCTTATCTCACCATGGTAATGTATGAATTTAAACATGCCATTAAGAAAAAATTGTTATTATTAACTTCATTCATTAAAATCATCCATTCATTAAAATTTAACTAATGTTTCCCAGATCACGTCAGCTTGGAGGTGAAAATGGGTCATAACAACTATCAAAAATAGCACAAAAATATTTCTCCAGGTTTCCCATGTCTCCACAGAAACCAGCATCCCTAGCTTCCCCAATATTTATTTCAAGCTGTCTTGAAGGAGTTTTATCAATGAGCTCTGTTGGGTCAGGGTGTTCTTGGTAGAAGGAATGGTCCTTTTGCTGCAAATAGTGTAAATGTGCCTCCATGGTGCCTTGAGCAGCAGCTTTTTCCTCTCTCTTTCTTTTTTGAACCCTTTCTTTCTAGGTAATAGTTCCTAGCAAAAATGTGAGCTTGTCCCTCAGGGGACATACGTCTGTAGTTATTATTATTTTGCATAAGGGAAAAGGAGAATTCTCCCGGCATGCAGAGGACAGAGCCAGGGGTACAGCTGTACATTCACATTCCACAACGCACAGGGCAGTCCCAACAGGGAATTTTCTGATCTCACCTCTTCTTGTAGTCATGGTTTACAAGGGAATAAATTTAATATAGGACATATAATTTATAGGATTTATAGTATTCATCCACAAAGTTAAACGTAGGAGAGTGCAAGAGAATCGTCCATGCTTTAGAGACCCAAGAAAATCCAGCTAAGGGCCTGAGTCCTATGGTAAAACCCTGCATGGGTCCAGCTGAAGGCCTAGGACCACCAACCATGTCTCATGCAAGTCTGTGTTATGAACCTGCACTGGGAAGGCCCAGAGGTCAGTGGTGAAGCTAGAAAGTCTGTACCAGTGAGATGAAGGATCTGTGGCAGTAGGTTGAGGGACCTGCCCTGGAGCCAGGAAGTGACACTCAAGGTGAGGACCAGAAATTGCTTGAAGAGAACCACTGCCATCCTCAGCAACAGTGAGGAGCTGAGCTGCTCTGACAGTGAGAACAGCTGAGTTCACATGAGGAAAGCCAGCATGACATGCTCCTCCAGGAGAATCAAGAACACATCCTCTTCCCCTCCAGTTCTCCTTTAATGCTGTGGGCAGCAATCCTCCGGTGGACCTTCCACTCCTCAGAACCACGCTGATTCAGTTCAGCCGGGCGTCACAAGGTCACCATTAGTTAATCCATCATGCCTCTCAATAGGGCTGCGACTGAGAACACCTTCTCTGGACTCAGGCCTGAGTCCCAGAAAGCTGGCATAGGGACTATCTAAACAACGAATGTTCTGTCTTCAAAAATCACCCCAGCTTCCTGGTTTTTCTTAAACAAAACAAGCTTCCCCTCTTTGTCTTCCTTTAGGCTGATGTTTTTCTCTCTGAAAATTCTTAAGCACACATAGGAATTGGTCCCTGTTACACAGAGGCCTATACCCGGAAATCTTGCTGACAAATCAAAATATGCTGAACACCGAGAAACCCTAATGGGTTCCTGCTGAGCCCCATGGGATATAAGACAGGACTGCACTCCCTACAGAGTTCATAGTGATTGAGGCATTGGACAGAATGGGTGCCTCTGTCATAGTTACTGTTTTCTGTCACCAGAACCTCTCTTGGGCCTAGACCTCCTTCCAGTACACAACTCATTACTCTGACCCAGGGCTGTGGGGTGTAACTCAGGTCAACTAGACACTAAATCTTTGCAAAGAATATATATATTTTTAACTTTAAAAACAAAAGAATGGAGACATATAAACCAGAATAACACAAAAAAATACAGGAAACACAAAATTATAGAGAAGATAGTAGGGAATTAGCACTGGATGCTGTGTTGCATAATGTTATCTTCACATTTGTTAACACAAAGACAATAACGGAAATACCAAATTATAGAGAAGGTAGTAGGGAATTAGCACTGGATGCTGTATTACATAATGTTATCTTTACATTTGTTACTCAGTTATACAGATGATGGCTCATTCGATTAATCAATTCTCTCCACCCTCATCTCCATTGTTTTCCCACCCAGTCAGTCATCTATCCTCTGATAATAACTGTACTTTTGGTTTATTTACTCCCTCAGTCTCTCACATTGGGAAGATACATAGCTGCTTCAAATTATGCTGTAACAAACATAGGTGTACACCAATTGCTATGGCAGGAGGTGGGAAAGCACCCATCCTCAAAGACAGTAGATAGGCAGGGAACCAGATTCACTATGGCCAAGCCCCCACTGATAAGCCCTCAAGGCCATCAGGGGTCCGGTCAAGTAGGCGGGGTTACCCACTGAACAACCAGGCTCCACCTTGACACAGCACATCTGGAGGCCCAGTCAAGCCCTCAGAGTCGCCCTGGCGGACTGCCAGGCTCTGACCCATCAAGGTGCTCCCAGGGGCCCAATTGAGTCCATGGAGTCACCCCCAGCAGACCACAGGGCTCTGCCCTATCACTGCACTATTGGAGGCCCAGTCCAGGTCTTCAGTATTCTCATGTAGCCTAGCGGGAGCCCCCTCCCCGTCAGGCTGCTGAGCTCCCTGTCTAGGCCCCAGGGGCCCTCTCATAGGTCACTAGTGTTGCCCTGCAGCCCTCCTATGACTCTTTGGAGGCTATCCCTACCCAGCTAGAGAACTGGGTTTGCACCCTAGTTCCAGGTCTTCACCTCCTCCCACCTCTCGATCTCCAGTGTTGCCACTCTCCACTCCTTGCAGCTGGGCATCAGGTATACTTATGATGCTTGGCACAACTGATGTGAGCTCTCCCCCACCCATGATTACTGTGGTAGTCCAGGGTGTGTGATAAGTTTAGTTATTAGTTCTAGGAGAGAATTGGAGGATTTTCTCGAGTCTGCTGTGCAGAGTATGTTGTTATCTCTTGGACTCTAGGACTGCTGCTTTCCATGTAATTTGTTACTCTGGGTTCACATAAAGTTCATATATGCAAGCAGTATGAAGTCCCTCTTGGTGCTCATAGTAGTAGTTTAAGGTGAGTCCTGAAGCCCATGGACTCAGCCTGTTGCTGTCAGGAACATGTGTTGAGTACGTGGGTCACCAAGATGCAAGGTGTTCAGAGAGGGGAGTTCAGGGTGGGAGCTGAAGCCTGGTAACTCAGCTCATGCTTCCTGCTTGGTGTTGGAGTGAGAAGGGCATGGGGCCATGTGGTCCACCTCTATCTGCAGCTCTCTCTTACTGTTGTGCTCCAGTTCCTGTTTGTTCTTTGGCTGGATCCCTGGGAACTGCTGTGGCCCTGGGGTCACTGCCACTGCTCTCTGCTGCTCTCTGCTGGTAGTTGCTCACACAGTGGAAAGGCAGGAGGCCACAGCCTCCAGGCAGGCACAGAGCTGGGTGTGGTGGACTGTGTACTGGGTGCTTTGACCCTGCCTTGCCTCTGGGCACTGATTAGAAAGGTTGCTACAGATTGGGGATTTTGTTTTAGTGGCTGGTTTAACTTCTCATCCTCACACTGAATTGGACAACACCTCCCGACCTCCGCTGCCTCTTTTCTGGGCTGCTCTTTCTTTGCTCTAGTTTTGGGCCAGCTCTCAGAACTCTGCCCTCCCCTGGCCGAGTCGGGAGGCTCCCGCAAGCATGGGACTCTGAAGCTGAAGCTGCAAGTGCCAGAATGAGGGAGCTGGCCGAGGGTGTGTATGGAGCAGTGACTCCCTCCTCCACCTCCTCTTCCTCTAACTGTGCCATGGTGACCCTCCAAGCTCTTCCTCCAGGAGAGGTCTTGTTTGCTCTTTCTGAGGGCTTCAATTCTCATTTCAGACCCTTCCTGGGTCCAGGGGACCCATTTCTCTCCTTCTTGTCTTTCTCATGTTGCTATATTCCAGTGTCTGGGTGGTGATTCTCCAGGAGGATCTTTCTCTGCTGCTTACCTGGTCACCATCTTCCTGGAAGCCCCCCCCAAAAGAATATTTTTAACTCAAGCTTGGGAAACAAGTGCTTTTATCTAGTCTGAAGGTGAAAGAGTACAGATGCTGCTTGAAGTATGATAGGGTTATATTCCAATAAATCCAACACGGTTAAAATATTATAAGCCAAAAATGTACGTAATATGTATAACCCATGAACATCATAACCTAGTAACACGGTTCACTGGAAAGTATCACCGGTGTACTGTTGAAGTCTAGTGGCTGATGTGGTGTTGTAACTCTGCTGGTGCCCAGCATTTCAAAAGTATAATATACTAGCCCAGGAAGTGATCAATTCAAAGTATCATTTTAATTGAATTAATGTCACTTTCACACCATAGTAAAGTCAAAACTCATAAATAGAAACCTTGTAGATCCTAAATTGTGAACCTCTGTTCTCTAGGAAGAAACATCTTAAGACATAAACCTGTCATTTTTGAGAGACCTAGGGAGGAAGCAGGAAGAAGTGGAAAGGAGGGCAAGACAGTTTAGTATTTGCCTTCTGAATCATCCTAAGTCCATTTCCATTCCTAAACTTTCCATCATTTATTATTATGTGCAGCAAATTTATCACGTTCTTTTGTTTTCAAAACAGGATGATAGGAAATTAACATTGGTTGCTATGTTGCATACTGTTATCTTCAAAGTAGTTGCTCAGATTACAAGATATAGGCATGAAAAATTGATCAAACAATATAAGCCCTAACTGTTCCTTTCAATGAAATAGTAGAAATCACTAGTACAACTATCTTAGCTAACTTGTGTGTGTGTATATATACTTTTTAAAAATTTCCCTTCCTTCTTTTCTCCTTTCCCCCATCCCAGTTCACAATATCTATTTTACCTTTGGATCTATTTACTCTTTCAGTTTCTTACATAGGGAGACAATATGATGCTCACACGTGAGTCTGATTTATTTCACTTATGAGTATGATTGCTAGTGGCATCCATTTACCTATAAAAACCTCAAATTTATCTTTCTTTAGAGCTGAGTAGTACTCCTTTGAATCAGAATACCATATCTTTTTTATCCCTTTCTCAGTTGATGGATGTTTGGATTGTTTCCAAGATTTAGCTATTAAAAATTGTGCTGCTGTAAACATGAGTGCATATATATGGCTGTAGTATGATATTTTCAATTCTTCTGGAAAGTACTCAAAAGGGAAATAGTTAGGTTGAATGGGACCTCTAATCCTAGTTTTTTGAGGAATCTCTATGCTGATTTCCACAGTGGTTGTACCAGTCTACACTCCCACTAACAGTGGAGAAGTGTTCCTTTTTCCCCACAGCCCACACAGCATTTGTTATTGGTTGATTTCTTGATGATAGCCATTCTTTCTGGGGTGAGATGTAATCTCAGTGTTGTTTTAATTTGCACTTCTCAAATGACCAATAATGTCAAACGTTTTTTCATATATTTATTTGTCATTTATATTTCTTCATCTGAGAAATGTGTATTCATCTCAGATGCCCATTTTTGCATTAGATCTCTTAATTTTGGAGCCTTATTTTTAAAATTTTTTCTATATTCCAGATAGAAGTCCTTTCTCTGAGAGACTGTTGACTAAAATTTTTTTCTCAAATTGTGGGTTTTCTTTTCATTCTGTTGGTGATTTTTTTGATGTGAAAAAATATTTTAATAAGATGAGATATTAGTTGTTGATTTTTTGAAGTGTTTCCTGTGCAGGTGGGTCTTGTTAATGAAGTCTCTGCCTACGCCTATGTCTTTAAGACTTTTACCAATTTCTCTTCCAGTAGATTTAGTGTTTCTGTTTTAATATGTAGATCTCTGAGCCATTTTGACTTTAGTTTGGTGCATGGTGATAGACACGGGTCTAGTTTTAGTCTTCAGAATGTGGAAAGCCAGTTTATCCACCACCATTTATTAAAGAGATTATCTTTCTTCTAGTGAACATGTTTGGCCCCTTTGTCAAAGATAAAGTGGCTGAGTGTGTTTGTAGTTGTGTCTGCATCTTCTAATATGTTCCATTGATCCCTTTTTTGCCAGTACCATGCTTATTTTAACACAGTAACTTTGTAGATTGTGATGCTTCCTGCCTTGCCTTTGTCGCCCAGGATGCCTTTGCTATTCTACATCTCTTCTGGTTCCAGATGAATTTTTGGAGTGCTTTAGCTAGATCTGTGAGATGTGCTAGTGGTGTTTTGATTGGGATTGCATTAAATCTGCATAGTAGTTTTGGGAGTATGGCCATTTTCACAATGTTGGTTCTTCCTATCCATAAGCAAGGAATATCTTTCAACATTCTGAAATCCTCGTCAATCTCTTTTTTCAGAGTATTATAATTTTCAATGTACAGATCTTTAACTTCCTTTCCTAGATTGATTCCTAAGTAATTTTTTTGGATGTTATTTTGAAGGGTGTGCTTTCCCTAATTTCTTTCTCAGTAGTTTATTGTTTGTGTACAGGAATGCTATTGATTTTTTATTTTATCCTGCTGTGCTACTGAATTTGGTAATTAAATCTAGGAGTCTTTTGGTGGTGTTTTTGGGGTTTGCTAAGTAGAGTATCATGTCTTTTGTGAATGGTAATAATTTAACGTCTTCCTTTCCTATTCTTATTCCTTTCATTTCTCTCTCGTTTCCAATTGCTCTGGCTAATGTTTTCAGAGCCACATTGAAGGAGTGATGATAGAGAATACATGGGTCTTGTTCCTGAGTTTAGATCGAAAGCTTTCCATTTTTGTCCATGTATTATGATGTTTTTTTTTTAAATGTATTATGATGTTGGCTGTTGATTTGTAATAGATAATTTTCATCAGTTTAAGATAAAGACCATATATTCTGATTTTCTGTAGGTTTTTATCATGAATGAGTGTTAGACTTTGTCAAAAGCTTATTTTTTGCTTCTAATGACATGATCATATTGCTTTTTTTCCTTTGGCTCTGTTAATATGGATTGTTATATTTATTGATTTGCATATGTTGAATCATCCCTGAATTCCTGGGATGAATCTCACTTGGTCATAATCTTCTTGTTTGTTTGCAGCATTCTTTTTGCTAGTATCTTGTTAAGGATTTTTGTATCTATATTCATTAGGGAGATTGGCCTATAGTTCTCTTTTTTGGTTGGGTCTTTCTCTGGTTTTGGTATCAGGGGAATACTTACTTCCAGAAATGAGTTAGGGAGAATTGCTTCCCTTTCAATTTCATTAAAGAGTTTGAGGAGTATTAGCATTAAATCCTTTCTAAATTTCTGGTAGAATTCAGCTGTGATTCCATCAGGACCTGAAGTTTTCTTTGTTAGAAAGTTTTTAATTGTGTTTTCAATTTCATTGAGTGATATTGGGTTATTCAGAAGTTTTTATCTTCTTAATTCAGCCTTGGTAATTCATATGTATCTAAAAATCTGTCCATTTCTTCTGTGATTTGCAACCGATGAGAATAAACATTTTCAGAGTAGGTACTAATGATCTGAATTTCCATAGGATCTGCAGTGATTTTATGCTTTTCATTCTTTATTGCATGAATTTGAGTTTTCTCTTTCCTATATTGATAAGGGTGGCTAGGGGCTTATCAAATATATTCTCTCAAAGAACCAACTCTTTGATTCATTAATTCTTTGTATTGTTTTCTTGGTCTCAGTTGAATTAATTTCTGCTTTGATACTTCTAATTTCCTGCCTTTTTTGGGCTTCGGGCTTGACTTGCTACTCTTTTTCTAGAGGCTTGAGGTTCATTCTGTTTTCCTGGTGTGAAAATTCATCACTATAAGTCTCCTTCTGAGGACTGCTTCATTGTATCCCACGGGTTCTGAAGCATTGTATTTGTATCTTCATTTGATGGTAGATATTGTTTAATTTCTTCTTTAATTTCATCTGTGACCCACTGGTCGTCCAGGAGGCTATCATTTAATTTTCATGTGTTTATGGACTTTTACAGTTTCTTTTGTTATTAATTTCCAATTTCCTTGCACTATGGTCTGATAATATTTATGAGATAATTTCAGTGCCTTTACATTTACTTAAGCTGATATGTTCTATGGGCTAATAGATGGTCTAAATTGTAGAACGTCCCATGTGCAGGTGAGAAGAATGTGTATTCTGATGCTGTTGGGTGGAACACTCTGTAGCATTTGTTTACAAGTTTGGTTCAGTTCGGTTATTTCTTTGCTGATTTTTTGTCTAGTCAATTTATCTCCTTGTGACAATGGACTGTTATTGCTTATTTGATCTTCCATGTCTATTAATATTTGTCATATTTAGTTAGGCATTCCTGTATTTGGTACATGCATATTTATGATTATTATCTCTTCCTCCTGAAGTTTTCCCCTACAAATATTTAGTGACTTTCTTTATCTCTTTTGATCATTCTTGGTTTGAAGTTCACATTGTCTTCAAACAGAATAATTAACCCTCTTTTTTCTGGATTACTGTCTCATAGAGTATTGTTTTCCATCCAGTTTGTTTCTTTTGATTAGTATATTGAGGCCATTTGCATTGATAGTTATAACTGATATGTATTGGCTTATCTTTACCATCTCATTTTCCTACTTTTCCCCTCTGATTGCTTGCCCTGCCTAGTGGTTTCTTTCTGTTGTTGTTCTTGGAATTGTGGTCATTTTTGTCTCTTTCTAAAATATCTTTCAGGGCTGAGGATATAGCTCAGTGGCACAAGCGCCTGCCTGGCAAGCGCAAGGTCCTGAGTTTGATACCTGGTACCAAAAAACCAAAATCTTTCAGTACTCTTTGTAGGGTTGGTTTTGTTGTTATGAATTTCTTCAGTTGTTCTTTGTTGTAGAAGTATCTTGTTGTAGAAGTATCTTATTTTTCCATTAATTTTGAAAGTGTTTTGCAGGTAACATCAATCTGGGTTGGAAGTTGTTTCCTTTTAGGACTTTAAATACTTCACTCCAAGCTCTTCTTGGTGGTTTGTGTTGCGAAGTCTTCCATGATTCTAATGGAGTCTCCTTTATATGTGATCTGTTTCTGTTCTCTAACTGTTTTTAATAATGTATTTTTTTGCTGAATTTGTGAGATCTTGATTATTATATGTCTGTGTAGATTTATTTTGGTTATGGTTAACTGGGGTTCTCTATGTCTCACTTTTCTGTGTGTCAGATTCTTTTCCCATGTTTGGGAAATTTTCTGCTATTACTTCTGCAAATAGTCTTTTTGTCACTTGTGTTGACTCCTGCTTTTTCATTGACACCTATAAGTCTTTTCGCTCTTCTTTGCATCATCTTGCAGCTGTTGAATTGTTATTTCCTGGTTCCTTGTTATTTTTAAGAGGTCTATCCTTTTGTGATTGCTAGGTACAACCCTGTCTTCAAGGTCTGAAAGTCTATCTTCAGTTTTGTTCAAGCAGTACTGCCAGCTTTCAATGGAATTTTTAATTTTCTGGATATCTTTTTGAGTCTGTTTCATGCATTCTAATTCTTTCCTGTATCGTTCATTCAAGGTTTCCATCATTTTACTATGCCTCTCTTTTTTTGTCTATGTCTTCTCTAGATACGCTGAGCAGCTCTTTCATTATGGCCGTCATTTCTTTTTTTTTTTTTTTAATCTGAGATATTATTTCTGATCTGATTTCCTCTGTAGCCTCATGGAGTTGTTTCTTCAGTTGCTATCATTTCAGAAATTTCAGGTGTGTGACTTCCAATTTTTTTCTCCGTTGGTATCTCCTGTATATGTCATGGATGGGCTTGAGATCTGAGATTTCATTTTGTCCTTTTGTCTTGTCATTTTCTATTTCAAAAAATTTTTATTTTGTTTTCTGTGATCATCTTTGTGAGTTTTTTTAGGAGATACTTATATCACTAGTATGAAGGCCTCTCTAGGAAAAGTCTGTTCTTCAGGGATATCTTCTCCATGTGGGAGGTTCATGGTTTGTGCCTTTCTCAAGATCCTACGTCCCCAGTTAATTGGGAGTGGGATGCTGAATTTTGTTTGATTCTGTCCTCAGTGTTTTGGTCCAGGGCTATGGTGAGGTTATTACCCCAGGCTTTCCAATATTGTCATACAATGGAGAACAACTGATTCCAACAGATATAACATCCTAGCTACAATAGTACAATTAGCAATAGTGATAGCACCACACACAATTTAGAAATTGACAAGCTGTGGTAACTACTGATCTTGTAGTTGAGATCACAGGAACAAAGTCTATTATGTATAAAACAGAACCAATCATAAATTGGGAGTTTGTATGCAAAGTGTCTCCCCTTGTTAGAGTGGATTTACCCTGTCAAATGGAAATTTAGGAAGGTGGATGTATCAGATAAAGATAATTGGAAAGCAAGTAGAACCAAGGCTAGCGGACAAAGGATGGTCACACAAGGAAGGGGGCAGAAAAGAAAAAGGAAGGCATATTCAAGGGATTATCTGAACTTGGCCTCTGGGTTTGGAGGATGGGATTGGAACAAGAAAAAGAACAGGAAGAAAAGACAAAAAGTTGAGAAAAAAGGAAAAAAATGGAAAAGGAAAAAATTAAGATAAAGCAAGATAAAATAAAATTATATTTTAAAAAAGGGGGTGCTCCCACCCACTTATTTCTGTTCTGTGTGTCTTTGTCACTAAGCACAACAGTAGTTCACCTAACTTACCACCTGTTGACTTGTATTTCAGACTTTTCCCTCCCATTAGTCTTGCCTGTCCATCATGTGGATCCTAGTCCAAGTCCTACTGTGTGGCTGTTTTCCCCCATGGCCCGGGCCCAAAGTGTTGGGGGATGGGCCAGGCACCTGTGTTCCTCTGGATGAGCAGGTTGCTGAGTCCTAGGTGCTTCCCACACTAGCTCCTCCAAATTTGTCACTTTCTGATTAAGCTTGGTTAATTTAAATTTGATCATTTCCTACATAAAAATCTTGACTAATACTTTAATCTTCAAAACCTTACAATTTGTTTGCTTTTTTTTTTTTTTTTTTTTTTTTTTTTTTTTTTTTT
>PVLD010024440.1:0-25481 GCA_004027595.1 Dinomys branickii
CCAGGAATCAAACTCAGGACCTTGTACTTGCCAGCCAGGCACTTGTGCCCCTGAGCTTTATCCCCGCCCCCTAAATTTTCCAAATTTCTGACCACAACTGACCAGTTTTCTTTCATTTATTTTCACTAGCATCCCAACTCCTAGAATATTTCAGCTCTTTTGGGCCAAAATCAGCTCATCTGATCCTCCCATCTTGCTGTCCCCCATGTCTTTACCCAGCTGAGTTTCAGTGATGTGTCATCATACACATTCTCCTGCATGTACTTTCAACTCTCTTTCCCCCTCTTCTTTCATTGCATTTTTAAATAAAGACCCAGTTTTGGTTTACACCAGTCCTCCACCTATCCTGTTTGCATATGCATGAAGTTTGACTGGGCTGGAGGAAAATCCACACCCACCGTAGATGTCTGACTTTAAATTCAGTATCATTCATTCCAGTGAACCTTTTGTACTACATAGCGGTCTCACCACATTTTTGTAGTCAATTCATTGCCTTATTCTAGTTTCTTCTCCCACTAACCTAAATGACTATGTTGCATCTTCTCTTACAGTATCTCTTCTCCCACTCTCACTAACATCTTTATCTCCTAATTCACTAAGAAAATAAAAGGAGTTTGCAAAGCTCATCTGCTCGTTCCCACCGTTCCTTTGATATACTCTGCTACAGTACAGGTATGTACTGTGTGGCCTCTGAGCTGAGATAATCCCTCTGTTTGCTGTTTTGATTCCGTCCTTTTGCTTGCAAATTCCAGCAATGGTCCTTTCTCTTTTTTCGTTCATCAATTTTTTCTTTCTCTGGGATCATTTCAACGAGCAGCTGTGCTATAATATTTTCTATGAAAACCTCTTCCTTGGATCTCTCCTCCCCGTAGGACAAAATTTAGTGTTGTTTGTGTTTACTGCCTCTAGTGCCTCTCCTGCACTTCCTCTTGAACTCACTTAAGCAGTGTTTGCTCTTGCAGCAGAGTTAATCAGATCCACCAAGGACCTCCATGTTGCTAAGTCTCTGCCCTTACCTTACTTCATCAGCCAGCAGTCAGTCACTGACTGGAAGTTTCCTTCATCTGGAAACTCTCTTTATTCTCTTTGCATCTCTCTGGTTTGTCCCCCTGTGTCTCCCTTGTGGATTCTTCCCGTCTCTTCTTGATCTTTAATATATCGATATACCGCCAATCCCTGACCTCAGATTTCTTTTCTGTTCTACTCATTCACTCCTTTGCTGACCTTATCAATTTTGTCATCATTTCTATGATGATAACTTTGAAACATATATCTAGCTTAGTCTTAACTCCAGATATCCAGCTGCTACCAAAGATTATGGGGCTAGTATGCACAACAAAGTGAAACGTCCAAAACTAAGTTCCTGCCCCTCCTGTAGATGTCTCCAGTTCAGCAATCAATTCCTTCCTTCCATGTGTTCAGAAAGAAACATTAATGTCATATTTGACTCCTTTCTTTTTTTATCACACATCGCTGTATGCCTTATATCCATTGGCATCTCCTACTGACTGCATGTTTAAAACTTAATCAGAAACTGAACACTTTTGAAGAATTTTAAAACCACTAGCTGCAACACCGGTAAATGAGTACAAGGCTGTTAATACTTTCCTGTCTTACTGCTGTCACCTCCTAGTGGACTCCTTGCTCCTGCCTTTAGTCTACTGAGCCTATACTCAGTCTATGTGGCACGAAAATGACCCTTTATAATCTATATAAAAGATACAGGTAATTCAGATGTATATAACTCAAATCATGTTATCTCTGCTCATGTCCCTCCAGTGCCTCTCTAGCTTACTCAAGATAAAAGCACACCTTAAAAAGAGTCTACCAACTCCAATATTATCTGGCTACTGCCAACTCTTGCACAAACCCACCTCCTATGCAGCCTTCTCCCCATAGCTTCTTTGCCCAGGATAACCATAATCTGGAATATTCTTCCTGCTCTGTTCCACTTCTTCACTCCTTCAAGGTCACTTTTTACATATTGAGTAAAAAGATAAAATAGCAACGCCTGTAGCCACTGGAGTCGGTGATACTCCCTATCTACCATTCTTTGCATACCTAGAATATTAATCATGTTGGAAAGTTAGAAATGACATTTTCATTTCTCTTTCAGGAAGCTCTTGGAGAATGTGCTCCACCAACATGACCTAAAACCTCAAAGAGGAAGAAACTGGCCAACCAGCACCAAAGAGAGAGAATGGGAATTCCCAGGGGGACACTGCTGGGAAATGCTGGGACAATATCTGTGGATTCTGACTGGAAATAGCACAGTGGGCACTGAGAGGTTGCCCTGTGCATGCGCCATTATAAGGGGACTAATCACTTCATCGGCTTGGGGGATGGTACAGAACAGTTACATACAAAACCAGTGGGGAGATTATAACGTAGCGAAATAAGTCAGACACACAATTTTGTGCATCATACGGTTTCTCTTCTATGAAAAATTTAATATGAAGGAGGAGAGAGATAATAGAAAGAAAAATGTAACTACTATATGCCAAGTATGTTTCTATTGCTGGTCTCTGGCTTCACTCTAATATGGTATAAGAACTCATGTCACCAGATTTATACTTTGGATATGTTAAGGTCTTTATTGTTGTTGTGATCAGGGTCTATTTTGAAAGAAAAAAAAAGTAAATTCCCAGGATGAAAATGTCATAAAGACAGAGAATAACTTAGTAGTTACCTAAATTTACGTCATTGTGCTGGGGTCTGCTGAACCTTGCAACTTGTTTGTAAATTGTGTGATATGCAGATTTTTGGTTTAAAAATATTGTTTTATTTAAAAAAATAAAACCAGTGGGGAGGGTTCCTATAAGAGGCAAAACAGCTGGACAAGAAAAGAAACAACATAATCATATTTTACATGATTCATTTGGGAACCTCATCCTCATGTTAGAAGAACAGTTTAAACAAAAGTTGTGCTGACTATACTGGAATCTTCTCAGTGTAAGATGGGGGTGTATCTTGGTTACTTTTCTCTTGTTGCTGAGACAAAATACCCAACGCCCCAAATGAAGGAAGGAAAGGTTTATTTAGCTTACAGTTTGTGGAGGTTTCAGTCCATACTTGGCAGGTTCAGAGGCAGAGCAGCACATGGCAGAGGGCAAACGTTCATGGCAGCACAGCACAGCAAAAACAAGAGCAAAAAGGGAGAAATGGCACGCAAGTAGCCTCTTTCTACCTCCCTTACATTGTAAACTGGCTATCCCCACCCAGAGGGCGGGTAGAACTCACATAATCTCCATGACCTCCTCTTCCACAGGTTCAGGATGTATACTAAGTAAGCACCCTGGCTTCCTGCTGAGTCACTCAGCCAAACCTCTAGACTCCCCAAGTTGATACAATGTATCAACTGTAACAGTCCAACCCTTGTCAATTTGGCAACCAGACACATTTCTTTAAACCAGCTTCCAGATACAGACATATTACATTAGAACTATAACATTTCTGCCTCTAAAGACTCATGCACATCCCTTTATGCAAAAGGTCCATCTGCAAGAGTTGCCAAAGTCCACAGTTTCAGCATTGCTGAAAAGTCCAAGTCTCCTCCGAGATGTAAGACAAACTCTTTAGTTACAAGCTCCCGTACAAATGAAAAGTTAAACACTTCCAGCATGCAATGGCACAAAATAAACATTACCATTCCAAAAGGTGCCAACAGGGGAATATAGAGCATTGGGACCAAAGCAAGTCCAATATCCAGCATGGCTAATATTAAGTCCTATAATTCCACTTCCAGCATCTGAAGCAACTTGTGGCACATTGTGAACTCCAAAGGGTTTGGTGAGTTCACCCCTATGGCACTTCTGGTGGTTACAGCTTCCACACCTTCTCTCTTAGACCTGTTTTGCTTCCTCCTTGCAGCTTTCCTTAGATGAAACACGGTCCTGTCTTTGCTGAACTTCTGAGGTCTCCAGGGCACCTTTTGCTTCACACTCACAGCTTCACACACTGCCCTCTCAGGGGCACACTGCCTGGCCTCCCAGGCCTTCTGAAATCTGAGTGGAAGCCTCTTTAACCTCAGAACTCTGGCATTCTTCATGCACCTAAAGCCAGGGCCACGTGGATGATGCCAAGGCCGGCTGCCACCTGGAGCAGTAGCCAAACTTTCCTCTCTCTTGACCAAAGGGGTCGAGTGCCTGGATTGCTGGGCACTCTGAATCCAATGCTGAGGAACATATTCTCTATACCGCCACCATTCTGGAACATGGCACTCTGTGGCTTCCTTCTCCAGGCAAGGTCTCTCACCTTCACAGTTTTGAGGTGCAAAGGGTGGAGACTTGCTGCTTCTTGTGATGCCCTTGTGCCATCTTTTTCATTCACTTGCTCCTTTTCAGCAATAGAGATCTCCTCAGCCTTATCCACAGCTTTCCAGGAGCTTCCTTTCTGGCCAAACTCACAACATTTTAAATCATCTTGCTGGGCTCTTTGCTCTTGATTCTCAATATAAATCTGGCTAAAAGCCCCCAACAATAGCTATGCCACTTCCCCAACATTCGACTGCCTTGAAATTTCTTTTGCCAGATTAATCAGTTCGCTGCCATCCTTAATCTCAGTCTTAGGCAAAGTCTCTGGACACGAGCAAAATGCAGACAAACTTTCTGTCAAGCCATAACATACATCATCTGGAGTCCAACAGCCAATGCAGTCCTCCCCAAAAGGAACCTCCCGAACCTGGTCTTTACTGGCAGGATTTTTATCAGCCTTCAGGTCTTCTGAGCGCTGACCAGAATCTCCCAGACAGAACAGCCGAAGGCGTTCCAGCTCTACTCTTTCAGGTGACGTCTCTCTTCCTACAAGCCATTTCCAAAGGCTCTTGAACCACATGGTCAGGTATAGTCACAGCAACGAGCCCACTGCACTGGTACCAAATTCTGTCTTGGTCACTTTTCTCTCATTTCTGAGATAAAATACTCAAACCCAAAATGAAGGAAGGAAAGGTTTATTTAGCTTACAGTTTGTGGAGATTTCAGTCCATACTTGGCTGGTTCTGAGGCAGAGCGGCACATGGCAGAGGGCAAATGTTCATGGCAGCAGAGCACAGCAAAAACAACCAGCAAAAAGGTAGGAATGGCAGCAAGCAGCCTCTTTCCCTCCCTTATACTGTAAGCAGGCTACCCCCACCCAGGGGTGTGTAGCTCTCACACAGTCTCCATGCCCTCCTCTTCCACAGGCTCAGAATGTGTACAAAGTAAACACCCCGGCTTCCTGCTGAGTCACTCAGCCAAACCTCCAGACTCCCCAAGTTGACACAATGTATCAAGCATAACAAAGTGTAACAAGAGCTATACCAGAGGGGAGTAGAAAGGGAGTCTTAGTTTCAGATTGGAAAGCTAAGAAGTTGTGTTTAAAAATTCATATAAAACAATAAAGTCTTATTTAAGAATATGTAGATAAAGTGATAGATAAAAGTTTGGAAATGGTTCTCGTCAGAAGCAGAAATAAAGATAGAAAATGGAGGTATGTTCTTGTTAAGTTAAAGTATTTATAACGATTTCTATCAAACCGGGTGTGGTGGCACACACCTCTAATCCCAGCATTCGGGAAGCTGAGGCGGGAGGATCATTGCAAATTCGAGACCAGCCTGGGCTACAGGGTGAACTCAAGACCAGCCTGAACTGCACAGTGAGAACCTATCTCAAAAAAGAGATATTGATAATAACTAAGTTTACTAGTAATGAGTCTCTAGAGGAACAGAACCAACAGAAAATATGTGTATAATTATGCAACAGGATTTGTTAGATAGATTGACAGAATCGGAGGTGAGAGATTCCTCAACGGCTGTCTATAAACTGGACAGCTACACTACTAGAGATGGAAGCTACAGAACAAGAATGATCAAGGGTACAGGACCAGGTCAAGGTCAGAGGCCTGGAAGCTCACCGAAGAGTCACTGATGCGAGCGGACATTACAAAGCTGAAGAAATTAGCAGCTGCTGTCTGGAGGCAATGGCAGCTCGAGAAGATTGGAACTCTTGCAAAATGGGTAAACTTCCTCTTCTTTCCCTTTTATTCCATCAGGGCTACAAGCCTATTGGTTAATGCCTCTACAACCAAAGTGAGTGCTTCCCCCTGTTTGTGGACCTCCTGGCCAGTCATCTCCCCAGCAACACCCAGCACTGCGCTTTGCTAATCTACTAGCATGATCAACAGTGACACCGAGTACATGATTTTCCTTGTAATTATTAAAATAAAATAAAAATTAAAGCAAAAGTACAAGAATAAGGTCCCCAAGCCACAACGGAAAAGAAAATTGTAAATCATACTAAATGTAACTGATATATAAATGATATACTCATAGAAATAAAACAAGGAACATTATCCACAGGGTGCTATTACCCTGTAGACATCTAGCAATGTGATCTAGTCACATTTCTTCTTTTGTTCTCCAAGGAAATCTATCTTGATATGATCTAAATATAGCCCTTAAAATTTGTATTTTGGAAATTCAATCCCCAAATTCGAATGTCAGTGATGTTTGAAGGCAAAGCTTCCGGGGGCGGTAATTAAGATTAAATAAAGTCATGAGGATGGGGCTCCCATCACGAGATTAGCGATCTTATGGGAAGAGGAAGAGAGATGCCAACCAGCTGCCTTGCCCTACGATGCCCTCTGCCCTGTTATGATGCATCAAGAAGAGCCTCACCAGATGCCACGCAGATGCTGGTGCCATGGTTTTGGACTTCCCATCCTCTAGACACCTAAGGCAAATTTCTATAGCAACAGATAACAGATTCAGACACATCCCTTTTGTTTCAGAGTTATTCTTTTGCTTTGGGGTTTATTTGCACTAGTATTTCATCTCACACATACAGACATAATTAGATCAGGCCAATCTGAGTCCTATCGCACAAGGTTTTGTACTAAGAAGAGACAAGGGGCTTTCTGTATGCAATCCCAGAGCAGACAACAGGTATGTCTTCTTCCAGGAGAAAAATCTGGCTTGCAGTAGGTAGAAAACAATGACTCAGACACAAAGAAAAGTCTGGAGAGGAAATGGAGAAAGAGCTAGACAGTGGAAAGAAATCAAGAACTGACAACATTCTAGTTCTTGGTTTTGGTTGTTTCCAAAGTTATTTCCTTGCTTGCTCAGTCCACAAGCCAAGGAACTCTCCTTCTCTGTTGGGACTGGTTCAGGTGAGATTTTATAGCCATCCTTCACCCCAAACATACAAGTTACTTGCCCACAAGTCAGAGGCAGCTCTACCCGCAGATTTTTATTTTTTCTCTACTAAGTGCGGGGTACTAGGTGCTTGATACAGCACTGGGAACACCCTTAAAGAATTTGAGAAATCAAGACATAAAGATAAAAGGAATATTGGGGAGTTTACAAGAGAAGCTGTGTAGACAGCAAGAGGCAAGAATAGTAATCAGGGCATAGGGAACCTGGTCAGAAGAGGAGGTGGCTCTGGATAAAAGAGGACAGTAGTGGAGAATGAACTCTGGGAAATGAGAGCTGGGCTTACAAATGCAGACTCAAGGCAGTCAGACAGGGATGGTTGTGGAGCCCGTGTTCCAAGGGCAAAGGGTTCCTATGTCCAAGGGATGAACATGGCCAGGGGAGGCAGATCTTACACTTTTTAGGAAAAGCAAGAAGTCCAAAATTCGTTATGAAGTTCATGATTTTATAAATGGCAACAATTTAAAAAATTAAGGCCCAACATGAGCCAAATATAATGTGTCTAATGGCTGATTGTGGGCTGGCAGCCTTCAGTGAGAGACACACTGCAAGCAGCAAACACGTGACTCTATTCATGGGAAGGAGACGGGGGAGCAGATGGCGGTATAGAAGAATAGTGAAGAATTTGGAGAGCTACGTGGGGGCCTTGAGTCCTGTTAATGGGTTATTCAGGAGAAACGTGTGCAGAGAAATATTTTAGAGAGATATATTTGGTAGCAGGGTGAGGGATGAGTCAGACATGGGAAAGACTAGAATACTGTTTTATTTAAAGATAGGATTTTAAAGGATTGGTACTTTTGTGTGTGTGTTTTAAACTGTAAAATGGGGTCAAAGTTAGTTTCATGTAAAACTAAGATTTTCCTTCTGTGATCCTAAGGCGGGACTGATCTCTTTGTCACCTCCTGAGTGAGTAATGTAGGATCACTTGGCAAGCATTGAAGTGGCAGAGAGAGGGAAAGACCTACATTGTATAGTAGCCCCCCTTATTCTTGGAAGATATGTTCCAAGACCTTCGGGGATGGCCCTAAACTGTAGATAGTACCAGTTGTGACGGTCTACTGTGATAGTAGGTAGTGCCTTGATACTATGTATGACACGCTTTTTTCCTGTATGCACATAACTACCATAAAGTTTAATTTATAAATTAGGTACAGTAAGAGATTAATAGTAGCAAATAATAATAATAAAGCAGCACAAATAACACTGTACTATAATAAAAGTTATTTAAAACTTATGGATTACTTATGTTTAGAATTTCCCCCTTAATATTTTCTGATTGCCATTGTCTGGGAGTAAACTGAAACCATGGACAGCAAAACCACAAAATAGAGAGGGCCGGCCACACCACTGTTGGAGTGAAGACTAATGAAATTCTCCATGGGTCTGTTGGGGCTTGAATCCAGGGGCTTCACACTGAGCTGTATCCTCAGCTCCTTTAATTTTTTATTATTAGCCGTGGTCTCACTCAGTTGCCCAGGTTGGGCTCAAATTTGTAATCACCCTGCTTCAGCCTCCCAGAATACTGGGAGTACAGGTGTGTGCCGCCGCATCTGCCTAGGTCTTTGGATGTTTCTAAGGTCTCCCCAAACAGAGTCTCCTTTCTTAACTCTGGTCCCCTCTATTATAAGCTATACGGCCCTCCGCCAAGAATAGCTGTGGCATCTGTGGAGTTGAGCCATGGGGATCTTCCCTCTGAAGAGAATCTGCCGATAGCTGCAGTAGCTGACAACTTCCAGTTGCGGTACCTTTGGAATCTATCATGGATTGCACACCGAGGTCATGCTGTCCACAGGCAGCTCCCAGCCTATAACCAGAACTGGTGATTTTGGGACCCTTCTGATAGGTGATGCTTACACTGGGTCCTCATTCAGTTGAGATCTTCTCAGTGCTTTGCAGTTTGAGTCTCTTCTTTCCCCACCCTTCTTTCTTCCTCATTTCCTTTCACAAACGTCATTGCCGCGTCACGGTCTTTAGGTTTGTCCTGCCTTCTCTTCCTGTTCCCTGCCCTTTATTTTCCATGGGTGTCTTGCCTACTAACTCTTTTGTACTTCTGATTGTATCCTGACATCTATTTCCCAGAGGACTGGACTGTCACAGTTGGAGCCAGCATTAGTCCAAGAAATAGGCGGAGAGGGAGGTTTGGGGGCTGGTCGCTCACTGGCTGGAAAGGAAGAGTCCAAGTTGGATGCAGAGTGGAGCATGGATAATCTTTGGCGCGAGGTGGTCTAATTGCTAAAGCTTTCATTGGTGGTGACCTGGAAAACCAGGCCTTCAAAAGTGGTGAGCGGAACAATGCTCACAAGGCAATGGTCTTACGGGGGTTTTACTAAGTTGTTCTATGACTTCCTGAGGGATTACAAAAAACAACTTCTAAATGCTATGCATAAAAGGCAAAAAGTCATTCTAAAAAATAGGAAGGAAAGTTGAATACACCCTCAAAAAAGAAATATATGTGGCAAATAGGCACAGACAAAGATGCTCAATAGGATGAATCACTACATCTCCAGACCTATTATTATACTGAAAATGGCTAAAATTAACACAGAGAGCATAAAATCTTGACAAAGATGTATAACAACTCTCAAATATTGCTAGTGGAGATGCAAAATGACACAGCTACTTTGTTAAACAATTTGCCAGTTGCTTATAGATTTAAACACACACATTATCATGTAATCCAACAGTCCCACTCCAAGGTATTTACCCAGGAGAAATGAAAACATAGCTCTGCAGAAAGACCTGCAAGTGAAAGTTTCTAGCAATTTTATTCATAGTTGCTCAAAACCAGAAATAATCAAATGTTGAATGGGAACTGGATAAAGAAGTTATGAGATATCCATGCAGTGGAATACTGTTAACAATAAGAAGGATCAATTCCCAGTACCAAAAAAAGAAAAAGAAAAAACAAAACACAAAAAAATAGGAAGGAATGAACTACTGATATATGCAACAATATGAATGTATCTCAACTGCATTAAGTGAAAAAATCCAGTTGCAAAAGATCCCATTTATGATTCCATTTTACAAGGCTTTTTAAAAGTCACAGGGACAGAAATCAGACTGGTGGTTGCCAGGGGCTCCACAAGAAGGGAAAGACTGATTACCAAGGGATGCCATGAGGGAATTTTTCAAGATGAGGGTTACATTCTACATATCAATGGTTGTGGTTGTTACTCTACCATGTACCTTTAACAAACTGATCAATCTCTGCATCTAAATTTTGCTGCGCATGCATTTTACCTTAATGATCTCAATTAAATAAAAAAACCAACTAGTAACAATTACCAAAACACTGCACTGCTAGCTTGCAAAGCAGCTTTTATCTTCAGCAGAAGAAAGGGGACAGAGCTAGAGTAGACAGCACTTAATAAAGAAACACAACTACTGAGATGATGGAATGACGCGCAAGGCAGGAACCTGTGCGTGGATGTGATGAGTGCAGCGGCTGTGTGAACTCCTCGGGCCCTCCTAGTTCTCAGCTACGCCCCCCCATCCGTGTTAAGAGCTCTACCCAGGCAAGAGGACACTCAGAATCCTCTTTCCTTCAATTCAAGAATATCACCTCTTCCCCAGTTGTATAAATAGGGTTAAATCCTAGCTCCTCTGCTGAGGAATTTCTGGGTCTGATTTAAAAAAAAAAAACATATATGAAAGAAAGTGGGAAAACTAGCCAGCGCAGAATGGCAGGGACCAGGAGAGTGCTCCGTGGATTTAATGTTGAGGATGTTTGATCAAAGAAGCCAGAGTAAGCAAAAGTTCATAGCCTTGGGACACTATCTAGGGACGTTGGATTTAACACCCCGGTAAGGATCTTCGGAGATGAGGCAAATTTATGGCTGAATGGCTGTGAGAAACACTGAGGAAGCTGTAATCCTATCAGAAAGCATTTGACTATAGAGAGGCAATGAATACACAAGTAGACAAAATGACCTTGTCAGTGGTAGCCTGCCTTTGTTACTGGCTACCCCAGAACTTACATGATCGGTTCCTGAATGAGGTGGCTATGGAGCAACAGACAATAGCTATCTGTGAGCCCAATGGCGTGAACTTCCAAGATTTAGCTATTGCTGGCTCTGAATACCCAAGCTTCCAGGAACAGATATCAATAAGGAGCATGCAATATGTCACTATCTCTTGAGGAAACCAAATTGCCATTTGGTGGGAAGTGACTTACATCGAGTCTTTTCCATCCTTGAAAGCCCAGGGATTTATTATTATCAGAATGGACAGCTATTCCAGTATAAATTTACATTTCCTGCCCACAGATTCCCCAGACTGCACCTCTCTTTTGGGAGCTTATGGAATGCTTGAACCATAGATGTCGAATACCACACAACATACACAACATAGCTTCTCAGAGGAAACACCCTTCACACCAAAGGAAGTCCACCACTTCACGTGAGGCCAACCCATGTACCCTCACCACCCCCACCGCTACCATTCAGTGGCAGACAACTACAAAAGGCACTGGAACAGCTTCCTACGGCTCAGTTTTGTTGCCAGCACAGATCTCTCCTCTGTAAGATGGGCCCTGTCTTCTAGAGTGTGCACTGAATCAGAGACTTCTCTATGGAGCTGTGGACTTCATAAGAATATGTGGATCCAGGAACAAAGAGAAGAAACAAGAGTACTTCTAGTTTTGTCATCATTTTCTAACATCTTTCCATCCTTTCTAACCACTCACAGGGGTCATTTTGCTTCCTAGATGCATGACTGTGGGCTCTGGCCCTCACAGGAGCTGTGCCCTTGCCAGGAGACAGAGCCAGGGCTCCACTGAACACAAGTTAGGGCAGATCCTGGGCACCTTGATATCTTTGTGTTCAGAGACCAGAAAGTGAAAAGTCACCATCTTGGCTGGAGTAATTGATGTTGATCAACAAGAAGTAAGAACACCTTCACCCGTGGGCATAGGGGTCATATACCTGTGGAACTGAGGTGACTGGCTTGGGGGTTTCTTGGTATTCCCTTCCCAATTGCACTGGACAGGACCCTTGACCAGAGAAAGGTGTGACTAGTACAGCTCAGCCTCTGCAGTAATATGGTCTGGATCACATCACCTGGTAAGTCCATGAGACTTGCAGTGGCAAGAGCTAAGGGTGAAATGTATTTAGAAAGAACAGTTGGTAAGGGAGGAGAATGAGTGCCAGTTGCAACCCCAGAACTAACTGCAGTGAGGGGGACTGAGGTTCATCCCCTTTCTCCTCAAAAGCGAAGGTCTCAGGAACTGTGGAGGAGCAGCTCTGCAATCATGCATGGAGAAATGAATCACATTAGGTGAACTGTACCAGTCACAAATTTGTGCTGCTCAATTACCCTTCAAGACAGATCCTGTTTTAAAGAGGGTAAAGGGTTGCAGAACCTAAGAGCTCCAATGTGATGCTCATGTTCCCCGAGATGATGCTCCCCTAAATGATTAAGAATAGCAAAGACACTGAACCTGGCCACTGCTATCCAGTGCAGGACTCCTTGGTAGGCAGTCTGTGCCCTGTGCTTTTCTGCTGAGACGGATGAGACTCTCAGAGAGCTGTCTGATGATGAGACATCTTTTTACATCCCTCTTTCCTTTCCTCTTTCTTTTCGGTGATGTCAGATGAGACTCACAGCCAAAGGGCCCCTTGCCTCCTTTTCCTGATCCATCATCCTGTATCTTTCCTAAGTACTTTCTGCAGCATATTTCTCGTGTTTCTAATTCTTAGTTGGCCCCTGCTTCTCAGAGGGAAGGCTGGCAACCACCATTCCTATGCCTTTTCCACTGGAGACAGTCTCCCCGCAGGAATCCACACAGCAAAACTGATCTCTCCTCCAGTGATGGTTCAGCCCATGCCACTAAAATTACAACCAAATATTAATATTTCTTCACATTTTAATGCACAGAATACCTAAATTAAGACTGGGGAAAAGGCTCCATTTACAGAAGTGTGACAATTTCTCTGATAGGAAAGTACCATCATACAATGTGAGTGTACACCTAGTGCATCTACCTAAGAAATTTCCCAAAGATCTATAGCAAACAAGTTTTCATCTATTCCTTAGGTCTCAGAAGTTTTGTTAATTTCTACCATTCCTTACTTTCAAATAGATAAGTCAACTTTTTTGACTCCACAGCATGTTGAGAAAAACTTCCAGTTCCTATGACTTGAAAAGGGACACTATAAATATAAAAAATAACCTGCAAGCTTTGAAGAGATTCGCATCATGATGCTTAAATCATTTAAAGTGCTATAATGTCACCCTCAATCAGATTTTATGCAAATACAGGGTATGGTCTGTGCCTTATATTTTCTGTATCCTTTCTAGACCCCAGGCACTGTGGCTGTAGTGAAATTCTCAGAAAACAACTCATCCATTATATCACTCTGGAATAATGGCCATTATAGCTTAGAGGGGCAAATCATTTGATCCCTATTTTTCTTTTCCCAGTACCTAAATATTAACAATTATTTTTAATTATAAAAACAAATACGCTAAGTGAAAAAATGAAACATATCCAAATACGTACAAAGACAACATCAGTAACCTTCCAGTTCCTCTGCCCTCACCCCATAAATAAACAATGGTGCCATCTTGAGGTATCTTGATCCACTTCTTTCCTTAGGCTCCCACAGACATGTAAAAATGGGTATGCTTGTGTGAAGTGGGTCTTTTGTTCCACAAGAAACAAAACAAAACAGAACAAATATACTGGTGTTTTTCATCCCTTTATTTCAGTACGTGAAGCTCTGACTCACTCTTTAAAAACTATAAATTACTGGTGAAGCCGCAACTGATGTAGTTCCCTTATTTCTGAGTCCTGATGACGTTAAGCATATTTTTATAACATTGAAATCATATAGTTGGCTTTCTCCTATGTATTGCATGTTCTTTATTTCTAACATGTAACGCTAATCTCTCAGAATTTTATTTATGGGGATGGTGAGAGTTGGGGCTTTAGCTTTGTTTTCTTGCAGGTTGATGGCTAGATTATAGTACTGTTGAAAAAATAAATAACCCTTTGCCCATTGAATTGAAATAGCACCCTTTCCATATTTTAAATTTGCACACATGTTTGTGTTTCTTTTGAGGCCAATTTCTAATCCATTGATAAATTTTGCCACTCCTCTTTTTTTTTTTTATCACACTGACTTTATAATACAGGTTAATATTTGCTAAGGCAATTCTTCCTGTTTCTACTCTTTGTTTTTATAATTTTTTCTCCTAATATTGGACATTCTGTCTTCTTTTCATATGAAGTTGAAATGTATTTCATCCAGCTTTCTAAAATAATTTGTTATTATCTGAGTGTTTGTCCCCGACCCCTCTTCTTACACTGGAATTCTGACCCACAAGGTGATGGTGGTAAGAGGTGGGACCCTTGAGATGTGACTAAATAGTGAGAGCAGAGACCTCACGCATGCGACTATGCCTGTACAAAAGGTGCCCAAGGGGTCTTGCTTGCTCCTTCCACCATTTAATGACGCAGTAAGAAGGTGCCATCTGTCAGCCTAAGCAAGGAAGTGGGCCACAGCTAGATTCTTGATGATGGACTCATCAGCCTTCAGAACTGTGAGAGGTAAATTTCTGGTGTTTAGGAGCTAACCAGAGTATGTGCAGTATGTCATTAGAGCATCCTGAATGAATTAAGACCTAACAATGTGATTCTAATAGAAATCATATCATGATGATATATTACTTATTATAAAAATTATCATTAACACTTACCCTTTGGGGAGCCAGAGCATATCTGTCTGCTTGTTTCTGTCTTGTTTTCTTTAAAAGGATTTTGCTTTCTTCCCATAGAGATCATATGCTTTATCCCTAAAAGCATTAGCTATTATTGGTGGTTTTATCATTATTTCTAAGACAATATTTTGAATTTAAAATTGTTATTAAATACCTTATTTCAAACATGTAGAAAAGTATAGAATATAATGTTCAAGGCAACACATATCCTCCTTCCATGCCCATTAGATTTTTAACATTTTGACATCTTTAAGACATCGTTATTTAACATATAGAGAATTAAGAATGTGGTGACATTCCTTTGACTTTACCCCTTTTTAGAGATGCAATGGCTAGCTGCAAGCCAGTGTATATGATTTCCACACCTTTAAATTTTATATATCTCTCTATATATTATATATATATATAGTGTATTTACTCTTTAGTTAAAAAGTTAATTTCTATCTATGACTAGTTAGTGCATGTATTAAGATAGGCCAATTATCTTTACATCCATGTTTCATCTTGAAATATTTGATCAGATTTTTAAAACTCTAGTTTGATTTATTGTCTTACAGTCTTAGGGGTTATGTGGTTCATGATCATATGCAAATATATAATTTTACCTTTCTTTGTACAATACACATACCAATTGTTTTCTGTTTAATTAGCTGAACTTTGCAAATAATGAATTGTTGAATAATATTGGTGAAAGTGAAAGCAAATTTTTTTTTCTTATGCTTCATTTGAATGGAAATGGCTTCAGCATTTTTAGTGTGATGCTTCTATTAATTTTTGTAATCTTAGTACATTTAAGCAAGTCTCATATTAATTTATTTCTGTTTCAGGATAATATGTATATTAGTTCATCATTAGGGACAAATCTTGAGGCAGATTCCAGAATGAAGAAACTCTGGACATGAAATTTGGGCATTTCTCTCATCTTATACTACTGGTATTAGCAGGTGTTTGGGGTTCCAGTTGCATGTAGGGCAGAATCTACACGGTTCTCAGAATGAGGTCACTGAGTGAAAGTATCATATATCCCCTGGAACCTGTTTGGAATACCAATTCTTGTTTTTCAACATAAAACCCACTAAATCAGAAGCTCAGGAGCTGGGATTCAACAATTTATGTCATCACAGGCCCTCAGAGACCTACATAAAAAGTTAAGAACCAGTTTCATTTGAGGAATATTTATACAATGCAATATTTTTCCTCCTTAAAAAAAAGAATAGAATCCTGGCATTTGACACAACAGGGATAAATGTTGATGACATCACACTAATGGAAGTAAGACCAACACAGAGGGTCAAATACTACATGGTTGCACTTACATGATGTATTTAACATAGCCAAACTCACACAGGCAGAAAGTAGAGAAGTTATGTCAGAGTTGGGGGAGGGGGAAGTAAGGAGTTGCCGATCAATGGGTATAAAATTTCATTTGTACAAGATGAGCAAGTTCTAGGAATCTGCTGTAAATCTAGTGCCTATAGTTAACAATATTATATTGTGATTTAAAAAATTTAAGAAGTTGGGTCTTGTATTAAATGTTTTTACTACAATAAGAACAAAAGCAATAGAAGATGAAATGGGGAAAAAAACAATGAAAAATACTGTTCTAAAGAGAGCTGTGCAGGAAAATAGGCTGTCATTGGCTTCGTTTTAAAAAAAAACCTCTTTATTTTACTTCTCTCTCCTTCCCTCTGTCTCTCTTCTCTTCCTGTCTTTTTCTGCAGCAAGAACATTTCAAAAAGTTGTTCTGTGTTTACTGTCTCTAAATCTTGTCTTTCCATTCTGTCTTCAAGTCATACTAATTAGACCCTACCCAGCGGGGCTGCCTTGCTGGGTCTCTAATGACCTCCACATTGCTAAATCCAATGGCCATTTCTCATGCTTCATGTCACAGGGCCATCAGTGATCCTGACAGAATTGACCACTACTTTCTTTCCAGTTCACTCTCTTGCTTTGTCTTCCAGGATATCACATTTTGGGAGGACTTTCTCTTGCTTGCTGGTTGCCCTGTATCAGTTTTTTATTAGTTTCTCATTTTTTTCCTGACCTTAAAAGATGTAGACACTCGGGCTGAGAAATCGAGATCCTTCCTATTCACTTCCTTGATAATTTCATCTACTCACTGCTTTATCTATGTTATATATAGTTCTTTGATTTGGTAAATGTAAATATAAAATGATCAGGGAAATTTGAATTTCATATAAACAACAAATAATTTTCTCATAAAAGTGTGCAAAATAGTCCAAGTAATATTAATTATCACAATGGCTAATTATTGGTATTAATTACTAACAAACTTGGCAATAGTTATACTAGAAAATTAATTGTATTACCTAAGCAATACTTGGGACATACTTATACTAAAACACTAGGTGTCATTTACCTGATACCCACATTTCTTTTTTTTTTTTTTTTTTTTGGCGGTACTGGGGATCGAACTCAGGACCCTGCACTTGCTAGGCAGGCGCTTATTCCACTGAGCTATATCCCCGGCCCCTACCCACATTTCTTTAAGGTCTGGCATTTTATCTGTTAATCCTAATGTATGGGCCAAAAAACTTCAAAATTATATACACAGACCACATCTTTCTCCTAAATTCCAGAATGATGTGACGGTCTTTATCTCTATCTGGACAAGCAACAGACATTTCAGACCCAACACAACTCAAACTGTACTATCTGTCCCATCTCCGTATCAGTTCTACTCTGGGCCTTTCTCTGTCTAGATGATGACAACCCCTTCATTTCAAGCACTTGGCACCGTAGTTTTCTTTTTCTCTTTCCCTTGCATTTCCCATCCAGGCAGCCCTGCTTGTTTCATCTTTAAAATCTGTACAGATTCCAGTCATTTCTTGCTATCTGCCAGCTACTAACATCATCTCTTGCTTCCAATAACCTCCTAGCTGCCCCCACCCCACTCTTTTCTCTTTGACAGTCTTTCTCATTACAGACGCTAAAGGGATTCTTTTAAAACTGAAGTCATATGTTCTGCTTCTAGTCAGCCCTCCCTAATGGCTCATTTCTCATGCAGAATAAAAGCTAAACTCTTCAAAGGCCTGCACAGTTCTGTATGTCTAGCCCCGTTACTGCTCTGACTTCATTTCCTATTAGCTTCCCGTTTGTGGACCCTCTTCTGACCACTCTGACCTCCTTGTTATTCCTGGTCAATTCTAGTCATGTTTCCAACTAGGCACCTTTGGATGGGTGGACTGGTTGTTCCCTCGGCATGGAGGGTTCTACTACTCCTAGAGGTTTACATAAGTGCTCCTTCATCTCCTACAGGTATTTTCTCAAATGACATCTTCTCACTGAAGCTCAAACTGACTAGCATTCTATTTAACTTTGATTCAGACACACACATAATTTGAGGTTCATTGGTCTGCTATATTTTTTCATAACACTTAACAATTTATTATATTGCATTGTATTTGTGAATTATTATCCACCTTATCTCCCTCACTGCAGTAGAGAATGGTCAAGGGAAGCTTCTAATTCTGCATTTACTTCTGTCAATGAACTTGCCCAATTTTCCTTATACCTACTTCCTTCTTAACACATTTCTTAACCCTAATGAGACCTTTTAGTTCAGCTCAGCTCCTCTCCCCAGGAAGATAATACAATCATTTAAAGAAATAATGTGATGAAAGATTTTTACCTCAGATGAGCGCTTTGCATCTCCAAAGACTCAAAATGAGCTCATGCCCAATACATTGGCTACTGCCAGGTGAGGGTGATCCTTATAGACATTTATTTGTAGAAACTTCAGAAGAAGGTATGTTTCCCTGTAGAGTTGATTCCCATCTTAAAAGGCCTTAAGTACCTAAAAATGAGGTTTATATTAATAAAATATTCCAGCAAATTAAATATCGTAAGACAATGTCACGGTAGGTGTTTAATAACTATGAACTTCATCACTTTTTCTTTTGCTTACCATATGTTACTCACAGAAGCTGACAGTCTTCTAAGAGCTCTTGGCTCAGCTTAGTGCAGGTAAGTTTATAGCCACTATCCAGTAAATTCAACTTCTGATGCAGAGAGTTACCAATCGCTATTACCCTCATTTTGTGGAAAAGGAAATGAAGTTACACGTAAGTCGAAGTGATTTGCCCTAACTTTTATGTGTTGTTGTCACAGGTATTTTTCTCCATCAGTTCTTGGTATTTCAAAGCCAATATCTGGTCGCAATTTTGTAAGCGCCTTTAAGTGAAACTAGCTGTAAGAGATCAGGCTAGGAAAAATATTTTATATTTACTACAGTTCCCTAAGACCCTTGAGTATTCAGTATCTCAGTGCTCAAGACAGGAGCAGTAAATTCTGAGGTCCATTTCATGCTGAGTGAAATGATTGAAGTCAACAGTCATTAAAGGTGATGAAAGTGATAAATTCCACTCCATATTTCAACTATTTATCACCACTGCTTATGCTCATCAATCAGCAAATGAGTAGATAGTGCCTATATTGATATTTCTATTTGTTCAAACAATTTATTTCATTATTTTCATAGACTTTCCGTAAAGCAGAAGGAAGATTTTTAAAAATCCACTCAATTTATGAAAGAGATAAATTTGATGATTTAGCAGCCTTACAAATTTACATTTTTAAGAATTCCAAATGAAAGCTAAGAATATCAGCTCAATCAGTGCCTAAACCTAAGTGCATCTGAATCATCTGGGAAGATTTAAAAAGAATGCCTGGGCTCATTCCCCAGACATTCAAGACCCTGTAGGTTTGAGTTGGTAGCACAGGAATTAGTGTTTAAAAAACAGGTCCCCAGTGAATCAACGGTAGGCAGGTTTGGGAAATCACTGAGATAAATAAACAGAGAACTAAAATGAAATGAGAATCAGCCAAGAACTTCTCTTCTATTGATTACTAATGGGCATAGCTGTACAAACAATTTCACTGGAAAGCCTCTGTTTAGAATGTCACACAGCTAACAGCATATGAGATTTCCTTTATTACCACTGACCCAAGGCATATGCTATGATTTGAACATGTCCCCACAAACACGTGCATTGGAAACTGAAATTCTCAGTGCAATGCTGTTGGGAGGTAGGGCTTAATAGAAGGTGTTTCTGTTATTAGAGCTCAACATTTATGAATGGATTAATATTGAGTAAAAAAGGGCTTAAAGATGTAGGTTGGATCTCTTGCTCTCATGTGCTTTCTTGTCTTTTTACCTTTTTCATGACACAACCTGGAAGATCCTCCAGATGTGGGCCCTTTAATATCTATTAGTCTTCCCAGACCCCAGAATTACAAGAAATAAATCTCTGTTCTTTATAAATTACCCAATCTCAGGTATCCTGTTATAGCCACAGAACACAAAATGAGAAACCATGTAAATCCAGTATGACATTTGTAAATATTATGCCACTGTAGCAGAAAATGCCCCTCCCAGCCAGTATACTTCAGTTTGTTGTTATTCAGTTTGTTGTTATTACCCAGGTAATAGTTCCAGTCACAGTTCTTGTTACTTTTTTTTCTTCTTAAAAATGGCTGGTCACAGTGATGCACAGTTGGTCACTATGATGCATATTATAAAGACCAATCAAAGATAGCCAAGTACTCTGTGTTTGTGCCCCTTTGCAGATCCCATAAAACCTCCTTCCCCGGGTCTTTGGGGCCTGATATTTTGGGAATGGTCCCAATCAGTGCCTGTCAACATAAAATAAATCTGGTGTTTCTATTTGCCTTAACATTTGGTGCATTGTCCAAGAAAACCAACTGTGTTGACCTCTTTGGTCACTGGTTGTGGCCCTCATGGACAGAGCAAGGACCTCTCCAGGTCCCAGTGGGAAAGTGCTCCCTCAAGATTTCTCAAGTCCGCTTGGAGGACTGGAGGAGGATTGCTGGCTCTCTGTTTTAAGTGGCTCACATCAGACCCCAAAGGGAGGAGGATGTAGTTTGTCTGTCTGTTTGGCTGTCTGCCTGCCTACCTGATTCTGGTAAGACCACTGAGGGCAGCCAATTAGTTTTTCTCTCAGTCCTGCTTAGCTCAAGCAGAAGGAGAAGGGGTTGGAATCTTTAACCTCTGAGTGCCTGTTGAATGAATAGGTCTGTGAGTGGAATGGACAGCATAAGGCATAGGATGCTCTGTCTGTGCGCCAAGATTGGGAAGCACTGGCCATGGTGGCTGACTGGGCCCTCACCTGTGGTTCCATGGTAATCGACATATGGCATAGCAGAGGCCTCTCACTCTCCTTAGCTAAGTCATGCCTATGTCCCCACCAGGCTCATGGACAGGTGGGCATTTGAATGGTCTCTCTCTGAGGGGCACCCACCCTTTTTCTGCTGTGCTATTATTCAAGAGTACACAACACACATGTGGGAAGTTAAGAATGGGAATTAATTAGTCAAAAACCCACAGTCCCCGGCTGCAGGAAAAGGGCTTTTCTGAGATTATGGAGTTAAAAATGAAACCGAACTCTCAATAAAAAAAAAAGAAGAAAAAAGGGGCCCATTCTTCCTGAGAATTCTGCCTTGGTCCCTCATAGGCTGCCACAGTTGTGTCAATACCTATAGCTTCACTTCCTCCTTCCAGCTCATCTACCTCCAGCCAACTGAACTTGTTCCAGCTAGCCATTGCCTGCATTTAGCCACAGAAACCCTCTTTCGAGAGCCTTCTGCTTACCCACCTCCCTGGTCAGATAGTGTCATCTGATGCCCACCAAAGATGACTCAGCAATTCCTTCTGAGTCCATTCAACACAGAAATGTTCACATTGGATTAAGGAAAAATGGGACTGTCAGCCCTGATGAATGGGTTGCCATGGCCTTTAAACACAGCAACCCAGTCAAGTGCTCCTCAAAGACATCATAAAGGGGGGCAAAAAGCCCATCAACCACTGTTACCCAGAAACCTGATAAAAGAAAAGCATCTGATGTCCATAAGAAAATCCAGTCTGATAGATGATCATACCCTCTAGCTATGAGTTATAAGGACTATGGGCACAAAAAAATAAACGCCCCCTCTGTGAGTGAGACACAAAGAAACCTGATTATCCAGGCCTACCTCAACCTGAACTTCTCCACACCCTGTCAGGCTTGGATGGATAGGACAGACTGAGCTCTATCAAACTGGATCCCCAAGAGTGAATAGTCATTGCAAAAGTCAGGGGAAAACCTGTGAATTTCCTGGTAAGCAGTGGAATAGAAATCTGCCTTCAAAAGTTCTCTCTGTCAAAAATTTACCATCACTGGCACAACTGGGACTTTTGCCTCTTGCCCCTTCTGCCAGGCATGAACTTGCAGCCTGGGAGGACATCTCACCAAACAAATTCCTGTCACCAAGCCAGTCAGCCTCCCTCTTGTTTAACCCTGCACTTTCCCTAAGAGGAAGATGTTGCCTGTATCAGCCTGAGACAGGCAACAACAATGCTGAAATTCTGAAAACTCTCCTCCCAGAGGTATGAGTCAAGACTCATCTTCAGGCTTGACCAACAACCATGCTCCAGCCATCATCTTGCATTCTGTTCCAACACATACACCCTTCTTGAGCTGCTACCTCCAGATGCCAACTTATTCGCCTACTTGAATTTAAAAGATGTCTTTTTCTGTTTATTAATTGCTCCTGCTAGCTGTTCCCTCTTTGCCTTTCAATGAGAAGACCCAGAGATGGGATAAAAATGGCCAAGTCACTTGAACTATTGCTACAAGGATTTGGGAACTCCCCGTTATTTTGAGAGAGGCTCTGACAACAGGTTTGGCCACCCCACCCAAGACAGCCTGTCTTTCTGTACCCTCCTGCTTAAACTGTACAATGTTGATAGATTATCAAACTGCTGAAATACACCTCTTCTGCCTGTAAAGCCAACTCAAGATGTCTGAGCTGTCAGTACTGCCATGATTGCACTCCATATATTTTGCCTCAGTCTTCTGCCACCTTCAGCCTACTGATACACCTGCCTGGACCTAAAAAATGCCTTCTTCTGCCTTCAATTGGATCTTGTCAGCCAGCTCCTCTTGGAAAGAACCCAGTTCTGAACTAAACGGTTAACTGACATGGACTTAACCTCTCAGAAGTTAAAAAACTTGCTTACCCTCTTTGGAGAAGCCCTCAAAGATGATGTTGCTAGTTTCCCAGCACAAAAATATCACTGCACTTCTGATTAACGACACCCAAGCTGTCCGCTGGAAAGACACAAGGCGCTGCTGCAATATCTGGCAGAAACTGGTTACAAGAAAGAAACTGCAAATTTCTTGGAGCTGCTGGTTTCTATAAAATCTAGATCCTTGAGTTCACAAAAACAGTGATGTTTACTCACACTGTCAGTCTCTGGGAGTGCCAGTGGCCTACCTGTGCAGATGCTTGGATCCAATCACTAAGGGCTGCTCCTCCTTGCCTTTACACTCTAATAGCCACTGCTCTTCTGATCAAAAAAGCTTATAAGCTCACTTTAGGCTGAGACTTAACTGCCCTGGTGCCATATACTGTACTGGGCCTCCTGAATAACTGTGGACCACTCAGTCCTACCCTATACCTGCCCACCAACCTGGGCCCACCAGAACATTAGTGCTTGGCACTGACTGATGAATTGTTCATAAGCTTACCAGACTTAAAAATGAACCCCCTGACAGATGCTGAGAATACCATGTTTATGGATGGAAGTAGCTCTGTTAGGAATGGAGTCCAAAAGGCTAGATATACTGTGGTTACCTTGGACAAAGCTATGTGGGACAAAACTCTTCTGCAGTGATGGTATGCACAGCAAACTGCTTCCTGCTACTGTTTGGAAACCTGCCACCAAAGATGTCAAACCTGTGTTCAAAATAATTTGGTCCAGACACTTACATGCCCCCCCTAGGGATCCCATTGACTGAAACATCAACCCCAGCCAGAAAAACTTTACCCAGTGCTCCTGGAAGATCCATTTTAATCAGATATAGACCTGCCTCCACTGTATGTTTTGTGAGTTCAAGCCACAGAGCTGTCACCTGTATCCCTGAAGCCAGCTCAGACTTCAGTGTCCGTGTCACTGGCCCTAACCTCCACTGGGCATACAGGTGGACTTCACTAATGTAAAGCCTTATAAGGGCTTACAGATATCTGTTAGTACTTATATGCACCTACTCAGGCTGACCAGTGGCATTCCCTACCCAAACTGAGAGGGCAACAGAAGTTTGTAGGGTCCCACTGTGAGAAATCATCCCTAGACATGGCCTACCCTTGATTATTGGCAGTGATAATGGGCCTACAACTGCAGCAGAGATAACTGAAAACTGGCAGAATTATTAAAGGTTAAATAGAAACTGATAAATCACCCAGTTGCTCCAAAGCTCCCCTGCCCTTTGCAAGAGAAAAAAATGGCCCCAACCTAGCCCCCTGGCCTCGGCCTCATTCCCCTAAGCGGGCCAGACCACAACAACCAACCTCACCCTTATCTGGCTTAGCAGGGACCAGATATTGTACTGGTCAGCCACAATGGCTGTTCCAGCCCGTAAATACCCTCCCCAGAAAAAGCTTTAAAAACCCTGCGCTTTGCACAGTTCACAGCTGCTCTGGTCTGCTGGGTAGCCCTGCTCCTTGCTCCTCTGCCATAATAAAAATCCTTCTCGTGTCAGACGGTCTGGTCTGGTTTGTGTGTGTCGTGGCAACCTAGATCTGGGCAATTGTCCAATCAGAAACTACGTACAACATATGGGCCACAAAGCTCTAAAAAGGTTAAAACAAAATAAAAACATAACCCTACAGGAATGCTTATAAGCAGCTCCATAAAAAGTTTACACACATAACCCACATGCATATTAACTACCTCTACAAGTTTCAGAAATACAGCTTTAGAGAAGTACACCATTCTAGAGTTAAAAGAGCTCATCCAAACAATTGCTGAAAAGTTTACCTGGACCATACATCTCCTCTGAAGCTCCCTTTGAAAAAACAATACACTGAAAGCCCTGCTCTGGTCACCCTAGAACTGACCAGTCCACGCAAGGCTAAAGCCTCAGGACACTGTTCACAGGATTTCTCCATACCTCAATACATTATGCCCCCTTGATTTTTGTGCCTTTTCAGTGTGCTTATCCCAGTCCTTGCTTTCATTAAAAATAGAAAACAAACAGGAAGGCACTTCCCCTTAGTCTAAAAATTTTTTTTTTATTTAAAAAAAAATAAAAGCACAAAAATATATTAACAGACACAAATTAGCATAAAAAATAGTACAATCGAAACTGATTTACAGACAATGTGACATGGACTCAACAGTGGTTGTTGCTTTACCTATTGATATCTTCGAAGTGTATATATATGAACACAGATACAGACATGCAAAATTGGTCAGACAATTAATCCTTTCAACAACAGAAAAACACGAAAAACAAAAAACAAAGGAAAAAAAAAGAAAACCACCAATAGTTGCTGCTTTGCATATTGATCTCTTCAAAGTGTGTGTTCAGGATAACACATACAGACATGCAAGATTGATCAAATAACCCGTCATCAATTATTCCTTAGCATTAAGTGATATAATACAATAGTAGAACCATGTTAGCCCTCCTGCATATATGTATATTCATATATACATACATACATTTTTGTCTCTTTCTTTTCTCCTTTCCCTCGTCCCATCTGTTCTTTGTTT